>OZ024832.1:72638243-72884172 GCA_964016985.1 Anodontia alba
GGCCTCGGTGGCTCAGTTGGATGCGCGTCCGACTGGAGACCAGGAGGTCGCGGGTTCGACCCCCGCCGAGGTCGCAACATTCTTTCGTGGAGATTGATCATGAAATATTTTCTACGGTCATTCTCTCCCTTCCGCTGATACAAGAAGGGCAGTTGTCAGTTTCTGGCGAAAGAATGTGCACAATACTGGTAAACCGCTAAGAGGACTAAGCCTGCCCAGTAAATGTGTGGTTAGGTAAACTGACCGCGCTCGACATGACCCCATTGGGTTGACTGGGCCGTAAAACCTCAACACAAACAAACAAGTGTAACCACAACGTGTGTAAACTCCTTAGCCGGAACTGACCAAATTGGATGCACAAATTAGAGATAGAATCATTGTTGAAAGCAAGCGTCTTGTTTAAAATCCCTATAGTGATTGATAAGAAGTTGAAAAGTATGTTCCATCCAATAGCTGAAAAACAAAAGTTATCATTGACTGCAACTTAAGGATATCTAGGCAAATGTTATTTACACATTTGCAAAACAGTGTCGCTAGGGAAAATCGGACAGTTTCTGTCAATAAGGTAATACTTCCCATATCTAATTTCAGATATACGAAGAAGATGAAGTGAATAACAGAACCACACATTTTTTTTTTTACTTTTTAAATCGTCTGTCGTGTCTTTGATGACAATCTTTCCCTTATATAGAATTAGCTAAACCCCGGAACAAGCCAAATAACTATACCCAAGAATTGTAGCGGCTCATCTAGATATTCCCATTATGAAGACATGCCTATTCAAATATACTGAAAATTTTACCACCAAAAAATGAAAAATTTCAGATGAAATATTCCTATATTTTACATATTTCTGATCAAACATAGATTGTGGGTACTCATTAGAAACGCCTCGGCGAGGCGGTTCTAACGAGTACCCACAATCTATGTTTTTGAGCAGAAATAAGAAAAATAATGTATACCCCTGTAAACCCCAGTTTTACTATATAAAAGTGGGGTTTAAGGGGGTCAAAACTATATAGGCGTGTTTTCGTGATGCGATGAGAAGCTACACACGGTGTACTGGATATGTTCCTTGGGGCTTTTGGCCAACAGAAACAATCATGTTCAAACTCAAGTTGATGGGTCACATAAGTGATAAGGTACAATGTTGCTTGTCGCCGCTTGTCGTACCTAAGGTGGTACAGTTACTTGTCTAGTTCCGGGTTTTAGCTAATTCCGAATTCGGGATAAATCGTCACTTCCTTATTGATGGATACGGTCCGATTTTCCCTAGCGACCTTGTGTTTAACATAAATTTTGCAAATGTGTAAACAACATTTGCCTAGATATCTTTAAGTGGTAAGTCAGTGAAAACTTTTTTTTAACTATTTGGTGGAACATACTTTTCAACATCTGCTTAATTGCTCCTCGCAAGGATTTTAAACAAAACGCGTGTTTTCAACAATTAATCGATCGTCACTTTGTGCATCCGATTTGGTCAGTTCCAGGTAAGGAGTTTACATACGTTGTGTTTACACGTGTACATAGCTAAAACAGGTTTTAACATGTCATTCAAATTGTCTCCACTGGAGGCAATTCAAAACCTTTTTTCTGGGGAAAATGATGAAAATACCATCACTTTGTCGTCTGCTAAATCAACCAGGAGAATAGTAAAAGTTAAAGCTAGCTTGCTAGTCCGGCCCAGAAATCTTGACATTTTGACCACGCGGACGGAACAAATAAATATTTTTATCACGATAGAAGCTGAGGCTGAGGGTTGGGATCCCGTAAAGCTAGCTCAACGTCCCTGCTTCCACCAATCCCACCCTACCCCCCACTCCCAGTAGTTTATCACTGACCGTTCAAAAGGTACATCACGAAAACATACCTATATAATTTTGACCCGCTTAAACCCCACTTTTATATAGTAAAACTGGGGTTAGCAGGGGTATGTTATTTTTCTTATTTCTGCTCAAAACATGGATTGTGGGTACTCGTCAGAACCGCCTCGCCGAGGCGGTTCTAACGAGTACCCACAATCTATGTTTTGAGCAGAAATATGAAAAATATCACAGTTTTTTTATCTGAAAATTTTTAATTTTTGGAGGAGAAATTTTCTATATATTTGAATAGGCGTGTTTTCGTAATGGGTACTTCTATCGTGGTACTTGAGTTATAGATAGTGTTCTGTAGTGTTATACTTACACATGTTTTTCATTTTACAATTATGTAGTTAAATAAATGTTCAGTTAGGTTTGACCGAGTAACAGAGTTGCAACCTTTTTTTGGATAGGTCTCTCAGTTCTGCTCTCATTTTTTTGTAGCTGTTTAATCGTATTTGTCTTTCTTCCCGTTTGATGTTGAGAACTTGACGAGGATTTGACAGTATTACTGATTGCACTTAATATACTTTTCAGCATTGTGAGTGTTTGCATCGATTTCGGCGTCATTCCTTTTAAGAACCTATTTAAATACACATTTAGTGCAACAGCTGCAATTATACAGAACACTGACTGAGAGAGAAAAAAAAAAGAAAAAGATTTACGCGGGATGTTCGAAATGAATTGCTTATTGTCCTCTAGCTCGATATCCACGTGGGGCACGATAAAAATCAATACATGCCTGTATAGGGCTATTCAATATCTACACAATGGTGTATAAATGTACATGTTAGACTAAGTGTTAGACATAAAAATTGCCATTTGAATACACGCAGTCATTGACCACTGCAGTAAAAATGGTTGGTAGAACCGTCGACAAAAAAGATGAAATACGGGCTTACATCAAAGCTCGCTCAAAACTTGGTTGTTCTTTGAAGAAGCTGATGACTGAAATTTCTACTGCTTTTGGACCTTCTTGTGTGTCTTATGACACAGTTCGGCGATGGAAAAAGAAATTTGTCTGGTGTAGAGTCCATCAAAAATGCATAAAAATCAGGTAGACCAAAATCTGCATCTCGTAAAGAAATCGTTTCCAAAATAAAGGAAATCATTGAAGGAGATGCCAGATTTACAGCTCGTGATATTGCACGAAAGGTAGGCATATCACTATCAACGGTTCACCTTATTTTGAAGAAGCATTTGAAAGTCAGAAAGATTTCTACTAGATGTGTGCCACATCTGTTGACTGACGAGCAAAAGAGGCAACGGGTTAAAGTGGCCAAAAAGCTGCTTCAAATGTTTCCAAAATATGACAAAAAGCAGTTTGCCAATGTCGTCACGGGTGATGAAACCGGGGTCCATTATTTTGAGCCCGTCAGAAAGGTTAGCAATAAGATCTGGGCCACTAAACACAGCAAACGCCCAATAATTGCCAAACGTTCTTTGAGTACAAAGAAGGTTTTGTATGCAATCTTCTTCTCTGGTGAAGGAGTCGCAATAAAAGTGCCAGTGAAAAAGGGCAAAAGCATCACCGGAAAATACTACAAAGACGTAGTACTGAAGAAACTGAAAAAGTATTATCAGAAACGACGCCCTGCCACTGGTTTTAAACATGTCCGTCTTCTACATAACAATGCCCCAGCTCATACCTCCGCAACAGTTACGGCGTTTTTGAAGAAAGAAAAAGTAACTGTTTTGCCTCACCCCCCGTATTCCCCAGACCTTGCCCCATGTGATTTCTTTTTGTTTCCGAAATTGAAAGCATTCCTTGCTGGGCGGAAATACCAGTCCCGACAGGCACTTGGATCTGCCATTCATCAGTACCTTATTACTGTGCCCAAATCAGCGTACCGTGACGCCTTCAAGAAGTGGATACATCGGCTGAAACTTTGCATTTCTAGCCACGGGGCGTACTTCGAGGGCATGAAATGAGTACTTTTGTGCTAACTTGAAATTTGAAGTCTCCAGATAGAAATAAGCAATTCATTTCGAACATCCCTCGTAGATCTAAGCAGTCGACTCTCGTTATCTCGAAGTCCAAGGGACTCTCTTAAGTACTTCGAGATATCCGTACCTCGACATATCAGATTTGCAGAATTGAGACAAAAATAAATCGAACAACCACATTTAACAAATATATACTTAATATATACTTATGCTATAAGACTTGAAGTCAGAGATATGTTGGAAATATTGTGGAAAAGAGGAGAAATGAGCAATTTCTCCTCTTTTCCACAATATTTTTTTACCTGTTGTTGGATTTTTATGTTAAGGCAGGGACCAGATTTTCACTTCGAGATAAGCGGTTATTCGAGACAAGCGAGATCGAGATAACGAGCGTCAACTGTATTTAAAAAAGAAATCGTGTTCACATTGCTTGGGAAAAGGGTGTTTGTTGCCTTGCTTTTGTTGTGTGTGAGGACCATTCCCCGTAATTTGTTAACTAGTGTTGCCACTGATGATCGATTATAACAGATCATCAGTCACTCTTGCCTCTTGTGACTGATGATCGGAAATATTTTTTTTATAATCGACTAATCGAAAAATTATGTTTTTAGAACCATATTTTTCTCACGTTTTATTTTTAAAGGCAAGTTATAAAGAAAGGAAATTCAGAGCTGTCTATTTGGGTCATTCTAGATTTGTGGTCAATAAAAGTGAATATATATATATATATATATATATATATATATATATATATATATATATATATATATATATATATATATATATATATATATATATATATATATATATATATATATATATATATAATTGCCTTAAATAAGTCAACCCAAATGTACTGGTATTTTCATACTGATCCATGAAAACATGCAGTCGGTTCTTATGAGAAGCGCATCGCGGAGGCGCTTCAAATGAATACCCACAATATTTGGTTTTTCATGGAGAAATAAGAAAAGCATTACCTGGATACATCTGCTATTAATCTAGAGCAATGAATAAGTACCAAGAATAGGGCTAAATTAAAATTAAATATATTTTCTACAAGTCGATTATTAATCGATGATCAGTCGGTTTTATAAAACCCATTACGAAAACATGCCTATTCAAATATACTGAAAATTTTACCACCCCAAAAAAATGAAAATTTTCAGATAGAAAATTCTGATATTTTTCATATTTCTGCTCAAAACATAGATTGTGGGTACTCGTTAGAACCGCCTCGCCGAGGCGGTTCTAACGTGTACCAACAATCTATGATTTTGAGCAGAAACAAGAAAAATAATATATACCGTGTAAACTCCAGTTTTACTATATAAAAGTGGGGTTTAAGGTGGCCAACATTATATAGGCATGTTTTCGTGATGCGAACATCGACTATGAAATACTGGCCGATTCTCAACACTATTATTTATTCTTTTTTTTGTGCCAGTGTTACCTTATGTTCTGTCATTGTGACACTTTTTAGACATCTTCATTACTATGTTATTTATTTGCAAATCTCAAATTTAGCCCGGGCCACAGCATTTACTACAACAATGCATATATGCTCAGCGAAGACTTTTCAGCCTGTGCATCCACTAAGGCTGATCAGAGTCCTCGCTGTCCTCATGAAGACGCTTTGTATCCTTGGCTACCCCAAATCGCCCCTGCTGGGAGCTTATTAAATCCCGCATGAAATGCTGTGCTATGGTCCATATTTGAGCTTTTTGATTGAAGAACATAGTAATGACGATGTTTAGAAAGAGACACAATCACCTAACATTGAGACAAAGAAGAAGCATAATCCTTGCACACCAGATAAGGAATTCCTGGATTTAACCATGTGATAGAAATTCTTATCCTACCCAGTTTATCCTACACAGGATAAGATAAAAATCTAGACTTCTCGCGTGTTTGATATACTCTGGTTGTAACGGACGTCACGTACGCCATCGTTAAGGTTTACGTCACTGAACGTAATGGCGTCATTAAACGCCACAGTAATGTCATCACAATATGGCGGACGTCAGCAGTCAAAGTGACTGCCTTATTAAAAAAGAAATGAAAGGTGTTCAAAGAAAAAAAACAAAAAAAGAATCTATCATGGTTGTGAGGGGTAGATAGAAAAATAAATTCGCCCCTCGGGATCACAGTCTGACATCACTCGGCAAGCCTCGTGATGACAGACAGTAATCCTCGGGTGGATTTTTCTATCTACCCCTCACACTAATGAAAGACCCTTATATTGCGATCCTTATATTTTCAGATGAAATATTCCTATATTTTACATATTACTGATCAAAACATAGATTGTGGGCGAGGCGGTTCTAACGAGTACCCACAATCTATGTTTTTGAGCAGAAATAAGAAAAATGATATATACCCCTGTAAACCCCAGTTTTACTATATAAAAGTTGGGTTTAAGGGGGTCAAAATTATATAGGCATGTTTCCGTGATGACTGAAGTTTTTTTTTTTCTTTTATGATAAATTGTATCGACCATCTGCTAAAATATAATTATCAATAATTAGTAGTCATCTAAATAGCAAGTCATTGAATTGAATGCTTCAATAATATTGGGCCGACTTCCGTTAGGTAGGGACACGTAAGCAACATACTAGGCGCACTTTTTGTCTCGCAGCCAGGCTTCGCCTGTTCACTGAGGTTAACCGGCTTACGGACTCTCTTCTACAGTCGAGTTAGTCAGCGGCAAACCGGCTTGGCTCAATTAGGCGACTAAAAACATGGTGGACAAGTAATTCGTCTGCTAACAACAAGTATAAGCTTTCCCAAAAAGAGGACTATGATTGTCCTATATCGCTCACGTGAGCTATAGATTGCTACTGTCGTGTTTTTTTGTTTGTTTTGCTTGGCGATTTATTTTAGATGGAAACATTTTGTTCTGACTGACCATGATTTATTAGAAATCATTTTTCTTTTATGTTTCTGTGTTTTGATCTCATAAATTTATTCTAAAATTAAATTTACGACCAAAAACTGGTCTGGCTTATGCAACTAATATGCTAAGTTTTTCTGAATTTTTCGTCTCAGAAAATGTTTTTACTTTTATTTGCTGAATTTAAATTATTGATATTTTACAATATTGTGAAAATTTCAGCAAAATGAACAAGCGAAACTTGTTAAAAAGCTCTCTCCAAGTTACCGACCCTACAGATTCTGCATTATTTGCAATAATTTTATTATGGGAAAAAGTGATAATATTTGATGTTTAAAAACCAATGACGAATAAACGTTTTATGTATCGGTAGTTACGACAAATGGTTTTGCATTGAATCATAACAAATGTATGCCGATGTACTACTTCTGTGTAAAGCGCTGAGCAAAAAAAAAAAAAAAAAAAAAAAAAAAAAAGACTCTGAAAGATGTGGAAATCACAGTAGGCTACGGCCGAGTGGACCGAGTTTACTTCGGTATATTTGAAAACCGTCTTATCATTTGAAGAGGCTATTTACATGCTGTCTCGATACAGAAAAGGGCATTGATGTCGAGCTTTGATAAAGTTATTCAGTGCGTTTGTGGGAGGACGTGGATGGGAGCGATTCCATTGCAACCGAACAATCGGGGTAATGGACCGTCAATATATTAATTTATATAGTGGTTGTCGATGAGCCCTTGTATAAAACCTTTAATACCTCTAGGAGCATATGTTCGAACAATAGTTATGCAATAATTTGTTTGGTAGTAATGCACAGTCCGATAGTGGCTGAGGTAGTATATTAGTATTGAAGCAGGTGGTAATTCTATAAACTTCATCTTATGAATGCCATCCGGTTGCAAATACATTATTTGTTCCTTTTGCCTTATGCCATGTGTGCGTGACCTGAGATATATTTATGAATAAGTTTTGATCTGTTCTGTTCTGCTTTAAGAGTTTGTATAAATTTCATGTTCAAGAGTGACATTATGGTCCTACACAAATGACTCCCCCCTCAGGGCTATAAATTCAACAATATTGGTACAAGTCCATTAGATAAAGCTACATCCCATATATCAAAGGCCTGAGCCTACTGATTTCAGATAAGAAGAGTTTTATAGTTTTCCCTATATCAGTCTATCTAAAATAAGTGATCCTCGGAGCAGGGCAATTTTTTCTCCCCATAAAATTTGAGTTATAATGTGAACCTCGGTAAAGACTAGTTTGATGAAGCTACATTCCAAATATCAAAGGTCTGTGCTTTCTGTTTTCACACACAAATAATTTTCAAAGTTTTTTTCCCTATACGAGTCTCTGTAAAACAAGCGCTTTCCTGGGACAGGGCCATTTTTACCCTGGGTCTATCATTTGAACAATCTATATAAAGGTACACAAGATGAAGCTAATACTAAATTTCAAATGCCTTGGCTTTCTAGTTTCAGACAAGAATATTTTTCGAAGTTTTGCCTATATGAGTGTAAATAAAACTTCCAAACACTCTGACCAGAAGCAAAAGACTTAACGTCTTTCCAACAGTCTTTCATTATTATCACTAAAGGAACATTTATGCCAAATTATATTGTAATATGTCCAGTGGTTTCTCACAAGAAGATTTTTAATGTTTTTTTTTTTTCATTTTGTTTGCCGAGACAACCAGAATTCTGCATGGATTCTAAATCTTTGAACAATTTTCAGTCAGTATCACCATTAAAATTGGCTCAGTGGTTTAGGAGGAAATGTCATTTAAAGAAATTGTGGACGGACGGACAGACGAACGGAAGACGACGGACTGTGTGTGCTCACAATAGCTCCTTTCGATTCTTTGGTACAGGCAGCCTAAAAGCTTGGTCTATGCTTCGCACACATTAAATGTTTTAGATGATTTTAATACGGAATAGTCCTGGGTTTGTTTACATGCAAATGGCTAAATCAGCTAAAACCCATAATGCAATAGGTGAAATGAGATTTCGTCCCTTTAACCCCTACGGGAACAGCCCTCGCATTAAATCGTAATTGCTAATTTCACACAACGTTTTAGGCTTACCTAATCAAAATTAAGATAAGTAGTTAAGAATATCATTTTTTTTTTGTCACGCTGTTCCGGGAATGCTATAAATTTCGTATAGCAGTACAAATGCACCCACAGCTTTAAAAGTGAAATTGTCAAAATTAATGTATATCATAGACCTTTGATAAAGTGCTGCAATAATAATATTTTAGAATATTTACATAATTTTGGTGTGCCGAAACAGTGCATGTGAATGGAGCACATTCTGGAAACGTAGGTGTTTCAATATAGGGATCAAACATGGTTTTTCATGTATTAACATTCGCCAGGTCCCGTGGGAGGTGTTGAAAACCGAGGCCGAAGGCCGCGGTTTTCAACACCTCCCAAGGGACCTGATGAATGTTAATGTATTAAAAAATCATGTTCGATCGCTATTATTGCATAAAAATTGAAAACATTTGCTACTTTTCGCGATATTTCTTGCACTATTTCGTTTCTCCTTTTCCCCGATGTCGCGCGAACGCTATTTCCACGGACTATGCTCGTTCTAGGGCAGGCAGTACACATGTCGTGACGGCAGCAATTTTGTGGCCCCGGTACGAGCATATTGAAAGTTGCGTAGGGCTCCGTGCATTAACAGCGCGTGAAGCCTTGTTAATACACGGCTTTTCGCTGGTTAATGCACGGCTGTTAATAACGTGCGACACTGCTTTTTATGCAATATTAAATATTATATTTTATTATACCCTTTTGAGATCACTGCTTGTTCAGCCGTGTCGGTTTTAGCCGGTGCACTCTTTTGTAGCAAACAACCGGTTAACGGTAGGTGAGGAACAAGTGTGCCCACTCTTTACAAATAGATAATTTAACCATAACGTGAGAAAGCAGTCCGTATCGTCCGTACCATATGTGAAGCAAAGATATGCTCGGATTGTCCACCGCATTCTCACTTTAGTCGACCCCATACTGTCTTCGCTTACAAAATCCTTGTAAACTGTATAAACAGTTATTAAACAAAGAAGGTGCTGATCAGACTGCGCGCGATATGACAAAGTTCACTCTTCACACTCTTGTGTTGGTCGTTTTCATTATAGAATTCAGAAAATGTCGCTGCATACAACAGATTAAACAACTGCTTTGTGAAAGAATTGAGCAATTCGTTTCCAGAATTGAGCAATTCGTTGCCGCAGTATGCGGCGTCTGATCAGGGTCTACATGTACACTATTTGCTCACATGTCAAGCAGTGTTAGACACATCAAGTGGTAGAAGAATTGGCGTTTTCAAGGCTTAGGGCAAATACAAATGAATTACTTTTCAAAATATTCATATTGATTTTACCGTATTTACTCCAAGTACTCGGATAGACAGGTCTGAGCTGATGGTGTAGACTTAGATCCAACCCGAAAATGCGGCGTCTGATCACGATTTATACTGTTTATACTACTTTTGACCCCCTTAAACCCCCTTTTTACAGTAAAACTGGGGTTTACAGGGGTATACATTATTTTTCTTACATCTGCTCAAAAACATAGATTATGGGTACTCGTTAGAACCACCTTGCCAAGGCGCTTCTAACGAGTACCACAATTAATGTTTTGAGCAGAAATAGGTACGAAAAATATCAGTTTTTTGTCTGAAAATGTTCAGTTTTTTTTTAGGTGAACTTTTCTATATATTTGAATAGGCGTGTTTTCATAATGACTCATAAAGCAGTTTTAGTCAAATCAAATTGAAGTAAAATTGACTTATATACATTTGGGACAAGCATGATGAAGTAAATGTGTCCCAATATTTAGGGAGTGTATAGTAATTTTTGCTGAAGTTAATTGTTGCAAACTTGTCTAGTGTTATTTGATTAATTTAACATTTTTAATAATAATTTAATTTAATATTTCAACTAGACTTCTTAATCTTTATCAATATACCTGTACGAGATTTTGAGCGTTATATGAAAGGATTCAAGCAGGGCTGTCTGTTTTCAGCTCTATTATTTTTTTTTCTATTTACAGTTATGTAACTAAAAGTTATTGTCATTTTGTCAGTTTATGCAACACGTGAAAGTAAAAGAGGACACGGGACTTGCAAAATGGACAAAATTGCTGAGCGAGCAGTGAGTTAATATCTAGCACCTAAGGCTCTTCAAGCTGATATGGTAGCCACACTGGGGAAGGATGCCCCTTCATATGCTATCATAAAAAGGTAGTGGCAGAGTTCAAGCGTGGCAGGGAGAACATTAAGGATGACCCCCGTTCTGGAAAGCCTGTCACTTTAGTAAGTCCCAAAATTGTCACTAAAATCCATGATATTGTTATGGGTGACAGACGAGTTACAGAGAGATACATAGCTAGAGCTTTGGGATTTCTCAGGGAAGAGTTCATTTCATTCTTACGGAAGATCTGGATATGAGAAAACTCTCAGCACGTTGGATACCCAGACAGCTGACTGTTGATCAGAAGCACACAAGACAGAATATGTCGCGTGCTAATCGGAACCGTTTCGAGACAGATCCTGACAATTTTCTGCTAAGGTTGTGGATGAAACATGGGTTCGTCATTTCTTCCAATAATACAAACAACAGTCTAAACAATGGAAGCGCCCCAGCTCACACCCAAAGACTGTTTTGCCACTTGGGAAGGTTATGGCTTCAGTATTTTGGGATGTTGATGGTATTCTTATGGTGAATTATCTTCAAAAGGGACAGACAATCAATGAACCATATTATGTCTAACTTCTTAGGCAGTTAAGAGAAAATACTGAGGTCAAGCGCCTCGGAAAACTCAATAAAAGTTTATTGTTTCATCATCACACCAGAAGCTCACACTTCTGCCATTGTTATAGCTGTCATCAATGATTGTGGCTTTGCAGCTGGTGTTGGTGCCATGTGGCGGCTGTAGAACGTCTCCCCATATATCATCATAGTGCAGATTATATTTCATTTCCTTTGGGATCATTGGGCCCATCGTGGTATATTTGAAAATGGAGTTCTGCTCATGTATACGCTAGCGGGCGTAGGTAGTGTTGCAAACTTCATTACTGTTTATGAAGTCTCAGTAAAACCGAGACTCCCATTTCTTATTCCGTAGTGTGTTCTTTGTTTCCAAAGGCAATCTTTTTGACATTTATTTCACTACACTGCAGCTGGTGTTGGAGCCATTTGGCGGCGGTAGAACGTCTCCCCGTACATAACTATAGTACAGATTATATTTCATTTCCTTTGGGATCATCGGGCCCATTGTGGTATATTTGAAAATGGAGTTCTGCTCATGTATACGCTAGAAGGCGTAAGCAGTGCTGCAAACTTCATTACTGCTTATGAAGAGTCTCAGTAAAACCGAGACTCCCATTTCCTAATCCGTAGTGTATTCTTTGTTTCCAAAGGCAATCTTTTTTGACGTTTATTTTACTACACTGCAGTTGGTGTTGGTGCCGTGTGGCGGCGATAGAACGTCATCCCGTACATCACTATGGTGCAGATTATATTTCATTTCCTTCGAGATCATTGGGCCCATAGTATATTTGAAAATGGAGTTCTGCTCATGTGCTAGAGGGCGTAAGGATTGTTGCAAAGTCATTACTGCTTATGAAGAGTCTCAATAAAACCGAGACTCCCATTTTCCAATCCGTAGTGTGTTCTTTGTTTCCAAAGGCAATATTTTTGACGTTTATTTGAATTGATTCAACACCCCCTTACTTGTCAGATCTCGCTCTGTCACTCATTTATTCCCAAAGTTGAAAAAGGCCAATTCAGGTACAGTGAGATGATGACATTATACATGCAGTGGAGGAATGACATTATACATGGAGTGGAGGACTTTCTGGACAGTCAAGAAAAGGACATCTTTGAAAGTGGCATTGAGGCCCTTAAACATCGCTGGCAAAAGTCTATAGACAATGAGGGGGATTGTGCTGAAAACTAATACAAATTGTCTCTCCAAAGTCAAGTCTTTACATGTGAGGTTCATACTTTTTCGATCAGCCCTCGTACGAGAGGTGTTCGAAAAGTATCCGGAAAGTTTTATATCTTATTTATCAATAAGGTTATTAGAATAAAATTTTCAAAAGTGATACTTTATTATATTTTGTACATAATATGAAAAAAAAAAAAACAATCATACAGATTACGTTGATCTGTAATCTGTATCATTTTTGCAAAACAAATGACAGTATCTCTTTTGAAAATTTTATTCTAATAATCATTTAATAAATAAATGAACTATTACGGATATTTTTCGAATATCCCTAGAGTAGTCCCACATAGCATTCAAAAAACCACTTTCGTGCTGTTAAGGAAGTGACATGAATTCTATCGGGCTGATAACCGTCAGATTTTAACAAAATGCTAGCAGTGGGAAAATCTAACTTTTCGGAGCAATTCAGAAAATTAATTAGCCGTTATAAAAGAATTGGCTATAGCCTGGATATTATGCGGAAGACTGCATGCCTAGTTGTCAACCCAATCATTGTTGATAGCTATGCTTCACTCTTTAATTGCACGACGGCGGCTCGGGCCTCAGACTCAATGACGGCCTCTTCGTAAAACTTTAACCAGTGGGTTGGGGCTTGACGATATATCTTTGGCTTGGTCCGCCGTGGTTCAACTATTGGTTTTCATTTACTCTGGCATACAGTAGAATTAGCCATGAGTACTCATCTTTGTTTATCATTGTGATTAATTTGATTTTTATGTTTTTGCTTTGATGCATTGACTGAGTTGGGAGCCTTTGTGCGAACCAAATGTTTATGTATTCTGTATTAAGAGTAGCATCGGGACCTAGGGTGAAGTTGACTAGCAGCAAAAGTGCCTTTAACCCTCCCCCTCACCTCCGGTAGTTTATTCTACTGATCGTTCTAAGGCAATGGTCCTGATGTTGTTCTTACTCTTTGTACTTTTTTTTTCTATATGTGTTGTGATGCTAACATTGTGGTCACCGTCTTCAATAGCTGCCCACTTTGCTTTCTGTTTTACTAGTTGTGTTGTGATGCTAGCATGTCGGTCATCTTAAAGAGCTGCCCATTTTGCTTTCTGTTTTACTAGTTGTAATTAAGAGTGGCATCTGGACCCATGGTGAAGATGGTTAGCTGTAAAAGTGCTTTAAACCACCCGTCCCCCCGCCCCACGGTAGTTTATTCTATAGACCGTTCTCAGGCGGTGGTCCTCGTGTTGTTCTTACTCTTTGTACTGTTTTTCTTTCTTTATGTGTTGTGATACTAGCATTGTGGTCACCGTCTTCAACAGCCGCTCATTTTGCTTTCTGTCTTACTAGTTGTGATTCAGAGTGGCATCGGGACCCAGGGTGAAGCTGGCTACCTGTAAAAATGCTTTAACCCCCTGTGGTTTATCGCAGACACAGTGCCTTGGTAGAAAAATAAAGCGTAAGTCTGAAAACACTTCTGCAACAAGGTATTTCGGAACCAGAATTTTACGGTGACTTAGTGTACAGAGCTGGAAAAATTGTAGGAAAATCTAACTTTTCAGAGTAATTCAGAAAACGTTTTAACCGTTATAAAAGAATTGGCTATAGCCTGGATATTATGCGGAAGACTGCATGCCTAGTTGTCAACCCAATCATTGTTGATGGCTGTGCTTCACTCTTTAATTGCACGACGGCGGCTCGGGGCTCAGACTCAATGACGGCCTCTTCGTAAAACTTTAACCAGTGGGTTGGGGCTTGACGATATGTCTTTGGCTTGGCCCGCAATGGTTCAGCTATTGGTTTTTATTTACTCTGGCATACAGTAGAATTAGCCATGA
The DNA here is from genome assembly GCA_964016985.1 of Anodontia alba. Classification (NCBI taxonomy): domain Eukaryota; kingdom Metazoa; phylum Mollusca; class Bivalvia; order Lucinida; family Lucinidae; genus Anodontia; species Anodontia alba. The sequence goes on from OZ024832.1 coordinate 72,652,746, forward strand.
GTATTCGTCTTTGTTTATTATAGTGATTAATTTGATTTTTATGTTTTCGCATTGATGCATTGACTGAGTTGGGAGCCTTTATGCTGTTGCTTTTTGGTTTATTCTACCAGGCTATTTGTTTTATGTCTAACCTTGGTGTTATTTTGTTCTTGTGTTTTTCAGTCCTTTTGGCATTGCGATTACCTCGCTTGTGAAAAAGAGAGCTACTCTTAGTGCTTTCCGTACGTTTGTTCGATTTGCGCTTGTTTAGTTTTGTCTGTTTCCTCTTCCTCTTGGTGTCTGGGAAGGGCTGCGGTTTGTGATTGTGGCGCTCCCGGGACTTTTCTCTTACCTTTTTTTTTTCAGATTGCCATGGAGTCCTTTGCTTTGTTTCATCACAATGGCTCTTGATTATATGTGTTTAACTCTGGTGTTTTACAGATGAGCTAGAGAGGCCTTATGTGGGTACAAGTTAGAACCGCCTTGGCGAGGTGGTTCTAACAAATACCCCCAATCTCTGTTGTTTTAGCTTATTTATTAGTTATTAGGAACAATCTATTGATATTTTGCAGGATGTACTGAGGAATAATGACTATTCAAAGTATTTAAAACATGAGTTTTACTTTTATATGCAGCAGATACCATTACGAAAACACGCCTATTTAAATATATTGAGAATTTTACCACCAAAAAATGAAACCTTTCATCTAAAAAATTCTGGTAGTTTTCAATTTCTGTTCAAAACATAGATTGTGGGTACTCGTTAGAACCGCCTCGCCAATGCGGTTCTAACGAGTTCCAACAATCTATGTTTTTGAGCAGAAATATGAAAAATAATGTATACCCCTGTAAACCCCAGTTTTACAATATAAAAATGGGGTTTAATGAGGTCAAAATTTTATAGGCATGTTTTCGTGATGATTGTATTTCTGCTGTTGTCGTTAGGCCCACAGTCCTAGTTAAGTCAATGCACTGACTACTCATATTACAAACGAGGCGGTTCTAACGAGTACCCACAATCTATGTTTTTGAGCAGAAATAAGAAAAATAATGTATACCACTGTAAACCCCAGTTGTACTATATAAAAGTGGGGTTTAAGGGGGTCAAAATTATAAAGGCATGTTTTCGTGATGGTTCTTAGCGGGTCTTAAAATTCCATTTTAAGGTGGAATACTTGCGAGAAAACTACAAAAGCATAACTAATCAGCCTTAAGAGCTTAACTCTTTTATTCATGCAGACCAACACTGGTACATGTGCGAACAATGTAGATCCAGATGAGACGGCTCGGTACGAGCCGTGGCATCTGGATATACACTGTTTGTCATTGTGTTTTTGATTTTAGACTGAAACCCTAACTTGTATCAAAAGACATGTTCAAATTCAAGGACGGATTAGTCCATTCAGAAACTCTGGGGTGAAAGAGTGAATATATATATATATATATATATATATATATATATATATATATATATATATATATATATATATATATATATATATATATATATATATATATATAGTGAACTTATAAACATTCGGCAATGAAATAATTTTGAAGCGCTTGGTTTGTTTTAGAAAAACTGAAAATTCAACAAATTGAATGCAATGCAGTTAAGTGAATCTATTTACTTCTAAAATAAACTATTGAACACTTCTCAATTCTTACCACTTATCCCGTCTTTGGCTCCACCTATAGACATTGTAAATCCGTATATTCACTTAAAAATCACTTACATAAGATTTGATAAGCCCTTTGCTTTGTTTCGGATATGATTGTATAAATTACTGAGTTCTCTTATTTACTTGTATAACCCGCAACGTCAGGAAACGAATCTTCAATCTGATCAAAATCTTCACAAGGCGCATTTCGGAGAGCCATTACGAAAACATGCCTATATAATTTAGACCCCCCTTAAACCCCACTTTTATATAATTAAACTGGGGTTTACTGGGGTATGCATTATTTTTCTTATTTCTGCTCAAAAAACATAGATTGAGGTACTCGTTAGAACCGCCTCGGCGAGGCGGTTCTAACGAGTACCCACAATCTATGTTTTGAGCAGAAATATGAAAAAATATCAGATTTTTTTTTCTGAAAATTTTATATTTTTGGAGGTAAAATTTTCTATGTATTTGAATAGGCGTGTTTTCGTAATGCAGTGATGCAAAATTTCTTCATGCGGACAACCAAGACTCTGGTCAGAATGTGCTTATATCGTCACGTACAGACAACCCTCTTTATACCAACACTCGATACAACGACATAATTCTTTATAATGACAATTTCACTGTCACGAAATCTTCCCTTAAATGGTAACAATTAGTCACAAATTATGCAAGAATATTGTATTTTATACTTTACGGATACATATGTTTTGGATATTTCTTAGAATTTCCTCAGTGATGCGATTCTAAAAATATCTAAAACATATGTTTATGAGAAAACAACAACAAAACAAAACCTTTCTTACATATCAAGATAATATTTTAAAAGTATTCTTTACAACAGCAAATTCATTTTAATGGCAACGTCTTTGGGAAAAATGCTGTCGTTGTAACGAGGGTTCACTGTATATTGTCGAAAGGCGCACGTCAGAACGTACTATTTTCAGGTTACGGCTCGTATAATGGTACCGTTTGTAATTTTGACCCCCTCAAACCCCACTTTTATATAGTAAAACTGGGGTTTACAGGGGTACACATTATTTTTCTTATTTCTGCTCAAAACATAGATTGTGGGTACTCGTTAGAACCGCCTCCGCGAGGCGGTTCTAACGAGTACCCACAATCTATGTTTTGAGCAGAAATATGAAAAATATCAAAGGTTTTTATCTGAAAATTTTCATTTTTTTTTGGAGGTGAAATTTTTTTTATATATTTGAATAGGCATGTTTTCGTAATGGTACGATTTGACATGACAAATTGTCCTTACATTGTTAAAGTTATCATTACGTTGTAATCAAAGCTAGAAATGTTGTTTTAGCAATAATTTGTGCAATAAGAAAGATGGTAAACATCATCATGTCAAAGGCATCTGATACATGATCCCACCTTACGGTATTTTGCCTATCATTAGTGTTTGTCCTTTCGCCCTCGTTTTCCTCCGTATTTGAAACGGTTGTACCGTTTATTCTGGCCTTTCTTCGATCTGTCTCCTTTTTAAATGCGATATTATCCCTTTGCTCATTCCCAGGATGTATGTTGGCATAAGAAAAACCAGAATTCCACCGGAAGTATCTCACCATTAATCTTGCAATATCTGGTACCCTAGCATCCCCCATCTCGTGATGAAGTCGTAATGTTATCACTGTGCAAAGCAGCGTGGACGCACTAATTGCTAACTCAAATGTTACAAAAGTACTTAAGTATGATACTCCATCAATAGACTCCGGTAACGACATCGTTATTATAGTCAAGAAAACGGCCAAGGTTAAGAATATTGACATTGGAAATGCTAGTTTTTCTCCACTTTCTGTAGGTACAAAGAAAGACAGTAAATTCAACAAAGCAAGAATTATAATGGGAATTATCACATTCATGATGCACGAGGTACACGTGCGCTGAAGCGTAAACTGGTATCTTATGAATCGAAAAGGTGTTAATTCATCTATCATCATGAGCTCTGACGTCACATAGTTCTCCGTAATTGACCACTCTGCCACTTTATTGTAAAATTTCAAGCTCGTGGTATTGCTTCCGTTTATTATTCTAACTTCATTGTCGGTGGACATAAATGTGGTAAAGTCAACGCTGCAATGTTGGATATCCAAAGGATACTTTTTCGTGTGAATTTCACATTGTGTTTCCAAATTCACCCTTGTCCATACTAGGACTAAACCGTTACTAAAAATACTAGGAGAGGCATATTTCTGACCAAATTCTCCAGGATTGTATGCAGCATTCCAGTTCATCAAGTCAGGACTCCATATGTTTTTATCCAATGGAATCACCATTTTGTGTATTTCTCCATATTTCTTTCCATCCCATGTAAGAAATTCATCTATCCAAGAGACCAGAAGATTTACTGTTATTTTAAATGTTTGATTAATTTCATCCACTTCAAGAATTTTGACAAGATCCAGAGAAATATTGACAAGTAATGGTTCAGAAACATTGAAAACTGGCCGAACTTTCGGGTTGTAATTATCAAAAACGTCTTTATACAGTACTGTTCCATTGTGGTCTGTAATGTTAAAACATTCTAAATGTTGGAAAAGGAAACACACTGCCAGCAATAAAAGACCTCTCATTCTAAAGAATAGCCGTTTTGCCAGTTTTGATATAATCCACTTTTACTTCTGCTTTAAATACAACTGCTTATTGAAAACTATAACCGTCACGAAAACATGCCTATATAATGTTGACCCCCTTAAACTCCATTTTTATTTAGTAAAACTGGGGTTTACAGGGGTATACATTCTTTTTTCTTATTTCTGCTCAAAACACAGATTATGGGTACTCGTTAGAACCCCCTTGTCGAGGGGTTCTAACGAATACCAGAGTTTTTATCTGATAATTTTCAGTTTCTGGAGGTAAAATTTTCTATATATTTGAAAAGGCGTTTTTGTGATGGTTTCCTCTAGCTTTCTAGATATTCGTTTAACATGTCCTGGACAAAAGCCACACTAATGAATTACGCAAAATAAAAGTGTTTTATTCCCAAATGAAGTAGCTGATATTCAATAATAATTCCGATCAGTTTATACTAGAAGGTGCCGATAACTCGGTGAACGAATTTGCCTTCGAAATATTGATTTAGTAAAACCAATTTCATTCAACTGTATGTTTATGACTGAAACAGGAACTTTCTTCAGCATGTAAGCTACATGAAATTACGAAAACACGCCTATTCAAATATAAAGAAAATTTAGCCTCCAAAAACTGAAATTTTTCAGATAAAAAAACTCCGATATTTTTCCTATTTCTGCTCAAATCATAGATTGTGGGTACTCGTTAGAACCGCCTTAGCGAGGCGGTTCTAACGAGTACCCACAATCTATGTTTTGAGTAGAAATAAGAAAAATAATGAATACCCCTGTAAACCCTAGTTTTACTATATAAAAGTGGGGTTTAAGTGGGTCAAAATTATATAGGTATGTTTTTGTGATGAATTATCATGAGGACAATAAAACATTATAACATTACAGTGGCACATAAACTGGAATGATTTCAATATCACTGATTGTATGGTACGTGCGCTGTATAATATGAAGCTAGAAAACAAATATTTTGTATTACTTCTATTCGTTTGTATTATTTATTGATTGATTATCATTAATTATTATAGTTCGTGTATGTACTGTATTCTGAATACCACATTGTTTATACTAAAATGCGTAGAAGATGAAACGCTTTGAACTTGTATAATTTAAACTAGTTGATTGATTTGTCGATCTCTGTTTGGTGAGCATTGAGTTAATTTTTCCTAAGCACACTGAATCCTGTCTGAAATGCGTTGTAAAAGGATTTGTCAACACAAAGTATTGCATTGCATTACAAATAGCAACACAAGTTACTACGACTTTACATGTATGTTGCTTTTGAACCAATAGAAATATTTGAATACGGTTTTCAGCATAATTGTTGTCACAACAATACCTTTAAGGGGTAACTGACAAACAGTGCAGACCAAGACATGATTCAACAAAATGCGGTGTATGATCAGGGTCTCCACTGTTTGCATTTAGTTTAACCATTTTTCTCTAGGAATTATTATATCACAGGGCCTGACATACCTAAAATTGAAATCGGACTCTTCCAATACATAGAGTGGGGGAGATTATCCAGTCAAAAGGAAACAATTCAAACTCGTGGAGTTGATTGAAAGGTCAGTGAAGCACATGGAACTTTCCCTAATAAAATGGACCAATAAGCACCAACAGAAGAAACAGCTCTGCCTACATTTATGCATTCGGAGGAGGTATTGACCTTTCCAAAACTGGAATGTAAATGAAATGTATAAAGGTTGCCTTGAAAAACATAAACAACAAAAACAATCAAACAACAACAACAACAACAAACAACAAAAACAACGCATACATGAACGAAAATTCGGAGGCTCATCTCATGGAGACGCCCCATTTGACAGCAATGTAGTTTGCCTCTTAGCACCTACCTAAGAGAAACTCCATTGTCAAGATATCAGAATTTAAAGCCTTAATATCATATCATTACGAAAACCTTCCTATTCAGAAATACTGAAAAATTTACCACCAAAAAATGAAAATTTTCAGATAAATAAACTCTGATATTTTTCATATTTCTCCTCAAAACACAGATTGTTGGTACTCGTTAGAACCGCCTCGTCGAGGCGGTTCTAACGAGTACCCACAATCTGTGTTTTGAGCAGAAATAAGAAAAAATAATGTATACCCCTGTAAACCCCAGTTTTACTATATAAAAGTGGGGTTTAAGGGGGTCAAAATTATATAGGCGTGTTTTCGTGATGTGATAGTTTATGAATTCATGACCTTGACCTCAAGCAAGAGCTAAGGGGTCCATCAAATAAAACTTTGTGCCAGTAAACAACATATTCCGGCCCCAACGTTATAAAACATTTTTCATGCTCAGCTCAACTGAGAATGGAATTTTTCATGCTTATAAGTCTCAAATTACTAACAATTGCCATTTTCTTCTTGCTAAATGAAAATTTCTCTGCTAATAAATATGAAAATGCCAACTTCAGCTGAGTTGTGCATGAAAAAGTTTTATAACCTCGGGGCCCGAAGTATCAATTGAGCCTGTATATGACAAAAGGGCCGTTCTAGTATATACGAACAGCAAAGGTTCAGGCGAGCTTGACGTAAGCGACGGGTAAACTTCAGCAAAAGAAATAGACATGTGCCTTGCTAAGGCGTCAGGCTTATACACTGAAAGGTTGATTCGACAGAATGACAGATATTTTTCTTCGCGACGTGGCTCAGTTAAATCCATCGTTGAGTCAGGGAATAATTATAGTTCTTTATAATACTGAATGTAAACCTGTTTACTGGTGTGATATAAATGCCGACAAAAACACCGACATGAGGTGACAACAATAAAGAGTGGCTCTCTGAACTTTCATATCAGCGAGCTAAATTAGAAAATGATTTCCCCCTCTAAGTCTGGTTATCACGATATGAAACACACAAATCGCGTGAAAACTCACCCTTATTTCTGATGAAGCTTCAGCTTACAAACGTAAATCCGGTCGCATAGAGGTCCTCTCCCTCATCCCTGACGCAGCACTGTAAAATATATACAGTCAACCCTCTTTAAACCGACACTCGATACAACGACAAATTTCGATATAATGACAATTTGACTGTCACAAAACCTTCGCTTAAGAGGCAATAATTAGTCACAAATTATGCAAGAATATTTATTGAATACTTCAAAGAAACATATCGTTTTGATATTTTTAGAATCGCCTCAGTGAGGCGATTCTAACAAATATCCAAAACATATATTCTATGAGGAAATAAGAACTTAACAAGACCTTTCTTACATATCAGTCTGCTCATTAAGTATTCTGTACAATAGCAACTTCATTTTAATGGCAATATCTTTGGGAACAAACGCTGTCGTTGTAACGAGGGTTCAGTTTATGTTAAAACAAATAAAAAAATAACAACAACAACAACAAAAAAATAAAATAAATAAAACAGTCACAGTGATGAAACAAAACAAAGGGCTCAATGACAATACGAAGCCAGAACACACACACACACACACACACACACACACACACACACACACACACACACACACACACACACACATCATACAGCGCCACGATGGGCCCGACCACAGACACTGATAATCAGGCGCCAAGTTTATACACAGTGTCTATATACATGTATGTGTTATAATGTTCAGTCAAACATGTCTTAAGCAAGCACCTTATACAAGCAAAACAAATTGTTGCTTATTGTTGCTTAAGACATGCGCTTTCTTAAAACAAGTAAATTTACACTTATTTGACTTTGAAGGGATCTGAAAATACGGTCTCTTAATAGACGTAATTACTTAATACAGGTGGCCTTTAAGACAAGTTTCACAGTACGTGTATAGCTTGCCTTTGAACAACAACAACAAAAAAACAAAAACAAAGGACAATACTCAGGAAATGCCATCATCGCAAAGCCTATCATCCCAAACACCAAACGACGGAGAGATGAGGAATAAACAATGCAAAAACAAATGCCACATTCGGTCCGCATAGAGGTACATTGGCTTATAAGTGAACAAATCAGTGATACAAAACTGAAAAAAAGGTAAATAGACGCCAGGAAGTACAAAGCCTACCAAAAAACAACGAGAGGAAGACTAAACAAACGATGACGGATAATATATGAACCAGCGCATGACAAAACCAACAAAATGGCATGTGCGCCCAACGAAAACTCAGATCAGCCTGGGCATCCGCCCAGTCTGATCAGAGTCTTTGCTGTCCGCTCAGTAGGTAGCTGAGGACTGAAGCTTTCTTCATGCGGATAGCGAAGACTCTTATGCGTATGCCCAGGTTGATCTGAGTCTTCACTGGGCGCACATGACATTTTGTTGGTTTTGTCATTCGCTGGCTCATGTATGTAACAAAACAACTACAAACAAGATAAGTCCGAACACAGTGACAAACAGGACTCACCAAACAGAACAACAAGACATTAATCAGGTCTCAACATGATAAAAGCCATTCAGCAAGCAGCCACAGAATGTCACAAATAACAAACAATACATGAAACACGGTCTTAGAACAGTAATTCTGAAGTAGTTTCCTAGGCGCTGTGGCTGCAACCGGCTTGGGTTTCAGGCCAAACTCTGACCAGCAGTACTTCATATTTCTCCATCACGAAAACACGCCTATATAATGTTGACCTCCTTCAACTCCACTTTTATATAGTAAAAGTGGGGTTTACAGGGGTTTACATTAATTTTCTTATTTCTGCTCAAAAACATATATTGTGGGTACTTTTCTAACGAGTACCCACAATCTATGTTTTGAACAGAAATTTGAAAAAAAAAAAATATTAGAATTTTTATCTAAAAATTTTCATTTTTTGGTGGTAAAATTTTCAGTATATTTGAATAGGCTTGTTTTCGTAATGCACAGCAAAAGCCTGAGCATATGAATTGTATACCGTATTCGACCTAATTACCGCACTGTGCCCTTAGCTTTTTCAAAGTTATTGGGAAAAAAACGTGTAGTGAAATATACCTAATAAAGGTACACGTTGAAGAAAAATCAGCAGAGAACTGCTTATTTAATGATGCTTATGCGATATGCTTTTCTTTATAAAATCATGTTGTGGGTACTCATTTGAATTGCCCGGACAAGTCGAGGCAATTCAGATGAGTACCCACAACATATGATTTTTTAAAGTTGGTTAAAAGTAGACGGGCTGTAATCCAAAGTCTCGGAAATTGCTTGACTGTGCGCTTATAGGAGTATGTGCGGTTATTAGGTCGAATACGGTATGTCTTTATAACTGTCTTATTTAACGGTATGTAAGCCTCGAAATTTGAGAAACGAGGGAGAATTTGGTACATTCATCCATTTATGCCTAGTGTACCCTTCCACCTCTACCCTTTTGACAAGTCCATTTCCGACTGAAGGAGCGTGTGGTTAGTTTTTATCAATACTCTTTTTAGAGAAATTTCTGTATTTCGTGCAAACATCATAGACCACGGTGTATGATCAATGTCTAAACAGTTTGCTAATGTGCCTTTTATGGGACGCTAGGCATGAATAGGTTAAGACAGACTTATCCAGTAAAACGGATGCTAGAAGTAGAAAAAACAAACTGGAAAAATGGTTAAAAATTGCAAAGTTCTGAAAATCTCACCAATGATATAGACCAATATATACCCCTTTTCCACTTAAGGTTATCGGAGAATATAGAAGAACACAGGGTACAAATTAAATAAACATAAACGTTTTAACAGAATAGGTTCTTCTCTGGATATTTTTACAATGCTGTGAAATGGTTATTGTCATCACCTTTTGAAAGTGCGCTCGTTAAAGCCTCGGGCTATCGAGATATTCAATAATTGTTCTATATTCAATATTTCAAAACAATAAACTAATCGACATCCTATAAATTAGACTACGTTTTGTTGACCCATTAAGCCATGTCAAACATTCAATAGCGAACAATTTTGTATTGTATGAACGAGGTCGTATTCTGTAAATATATGCATTGTAATCATCATTGTCCAAATATTTTACCGTCACCGAGACCGACAAACAATATAAAAAGCTATTATTGGCTGCGTGGGGCATTAGGTATTTAAAAGATCTGAATGGACATGGTAGTTCTGCTACTATATATACAAGAGAGACAAGCTTTATTACTTCCTGTTTGCTTTCCTGCACATCAAGTCCTCTCTGAAAAAAACTTAACTCTAACAGATAACATTATGTATTTTTTTTTATTATAGACTCTTTTTTCAGATAGGAGGAAAACACTGCCCACATCTTCTCCCCCCGATGAACTTGTATCTGTTTCCCTTCAAAGAATTCTCTTTTCGGTATTGTTTTACCACTGTTAAGAAGTGAAAACCTGCAGCAACAGTAGTAGTATGGGGTGCCACTATGGCCGGGCCATAGTGGCACCATATACTACTAACAGTGGGTGATAAAAATTGAAATATACTAAAGTCAACTTTTAGAACACAAGTACAGAGAAAAGTCGCCTTACTCATTTTCGTCTGGAGACTCCCAAAAGGCTAACTGGCAACCAGTGCAGATCCATCTGCAGAATGCGGCGTCTGATCAGGGTCTTCACTGTTTGCAAAAAGTATAGCCATTTTTCTCTAGGAATTCTTAATCACATTGCTGACATACCTAAATTTGAAATTGCACTTTTCTAATATATATTGTGGAAAAGTTATTTAGTTTAAAATGGGTTAAGAATACAAGTACAGTGAAAATGCGCCTAATTATGAATTCCACCCAATACTCCGTTGTGACTATATATTTTAAGGAAACATTGGGCGGGGAGATGGAGAGGTGGGTGGCAAAGTACATAGACTTTCTAGCCTAATGAAATCGTGTATGATATGACAATGCATCATCTGTTGTGAAAAATAAGCAGATTACCTCTGAGATCACCCCACACCCAGCCACCCACCCTCACGCACGCACGCATACATACACCTGAAAATAGCTGAAGTGTTGTTTTTCTAGCTCAGACCAGCTGGTTTCAGCCGGCTATACTTCATTAGTGAACCTTACGTAATTTTGCGAAAATCGTGGAATGGGCTTACTAATTTAAAAAGGATTTAAAACCCGCTTAGATGCGCTAGCTGATATTTACTACCAAGATGTATGTGAAATATACAGTGCTATCAAAATTAGCTTTAGCATTTATTGTGTGAAAAGCGTACACCAAGCTTTTCGTGAAAGTCAACTCTTATTAGACTAATGGCTTAGCTGGCTGAGTTAGAGTTTTACTATTTGCATAAAGTTCGTGTATCAATACAAAAAAATGCTAAGCCTACAATCGGAAAAGTATACAATTTAGTTTGCTTAGGGAGACAGTTTGGACGTAACTGCATATAAAAGAACTGTATAGCAGATATGCATACACATTGCATTTCGGGAAAACTGGCATGTTTTTACGGAGGCCAAGTTGATACTTAAAGGCTTCATATCCCTCAAAAGTAGACATTTATTATCCAAGAAAGGTTTAATAAATTGATGTATGGTATTCATGCAACCATAAAATGTGGCACCTGACAGCCTGTAAAAATTGACTTAATGTCTCGTTCTTGAAATGAAACATTTTTTATCGTATCTCTGAACTAATGTTGCCAACATTAATTCAGAGATACGATAAACATCATTTCATTTTCGATCCAGATCAAAAACGAGAGACTCATTGAAATTTTACAGGCAGTCGGATGCCATTTTCTGTGATCATACTAATACTATATATCAATTTATTAAAATCCTACTCGAATAAAAAATGTCTATTTTTGAGGAATATGGAGCCTTTAATGAAGTACAGGTATACAAAATCTTTGGTATTTACAATTACGTCACAGAAAAGAAAGAAAATAATGTTCAAAGCAGAAACAAGAATATTTATTTTCTCAAGTGAATATGCAATTATGAAGCCAAAAGCGACATTGAGGTTGTTTTCTGCATTCAAGTTTTAAAAAGAACCAATTTTAAAAATTCGCATGCAAATTATATTTCAAAGACCCCTTGTACATGGTTTCTCATCTCAACTTGCGATGGATAGTATTCAAGTACCTAAAGTCTGCGGGCTCGCAATAAGCAGATTGCCTATCGTCGGCAGACCTATCTGACGGCTAAATGATGGGAAAGCACATTGTCAAGCTAGAGATAACTTGGCAGCTTCCCCGAAGTAATACCAAGAGTAAGACAACCAAAAGTGACAGTAAGAGAGAATGTTTTGCTTCTGCTGACGATGACCTTGGCAAGATGGCAGAAGAATCCAAGATGGCAGCGCCCACTTCACCTAGACTGGCAGCCTCGTTCAACGATGCACGTGTGTTACACCTTCACCGACCATAGAGGCCAGGAGGATACCACCATTACAGAGACCTAGTACTCCCGTCACCGCCTCGGAGCCTACAACTGACCATACCCCGGGGTAGTGGATGGAAGTAGTCTGCAAGAAGAAGAAGAAAGCGCTCAAAGCATCGACTCCAAAGAAAGAAGAGCCACCTACACAGCGGAGGAGGACTCCACCACCAGAGCAGCCGAGGAAGATACAGCGTCGACAGCTCCAGCTCCAGCACCAGCTCCTAGAACGTTGTCACACAGAAACAGAAAGACAAGGAGAAGTTCCTGCTCTTCGGCTGTGGCAAGTCATACCCGATACATGAAAGGTATGACTTGGACGAAGTGAGGACACTCGTCATGAACAATGGCAAGCAGGGTACCATCATCAAGTCTTACCGGCTATCCGACGAGGATGGAAGCACCACCAAAGAGGCACCCGTCTACTTCATAGACGTCGTAGACCAGCCCTACTGGTTTTTCCTAAATGACCCTACCTCGAAGTATCACTGGAAGAAGTTCTACGACGACATACAGGAGAAGTTTACGAGAGCCACTACAGTCCATAACAACGACCTGGAAAGATGTTGCACCGGTACTGACCACCCTAAGAGGCTAGCTCGGCTTGGACCTTAGTCTGCTATTCCTGGCCCTTTTTAGGGCCACGCGGTATAGACATGTTGGGCGAGTGTAGTATTACATTGTGCAATAGTAATACACACGTATTAAAGCCCTTTTCTTTTGACCGACCGCATTAAACTGAAAAGTACAGGCCGTGACCTTATCGCATATCGTACGATCAGGCGAGGTAGTACACGCATGACTTATGCGTGCACACCGTTTCAAGCCAAGGTCAGAGTAAAACTAATCCAGATTTTTCTGGCGCTGCCTCCATGTGACTTTGTTGCCTAGTAGCGTGAAAAATCCGAACTGTCATGGCTTTAATATCTTTTTTTTTTTTTTGCCCTTTCAAGAATATTTCACTTATATCGAGCCGATCGTTCATCGAAGGTTGGCGAAAACCGGAGAACCCGGAGAAAAACCACCTGACCATCCGTAAGCAGAACTTGGCTTTCCCACATATGACCCGAGCCAGGCTCGAACCACAGCGGTGAGAAACCTAATGGATCAAGAGTCAACTCTCTTATCCACTAGGTTACGGGGGCCCGTGGCTTTAATATCATGCATTTGAAGGTCCATAGAACAGACTATCACAAAAATGTCCTATTTCGATCAAATATAGCCGCTACGATTAAATTTAAAGAGAACGCTTGTTTTGGAAAGTTTACAATATTATCTTGAATGACACATTTTAAATTTTACAAGAAACCTTTTGAGCTTTCGTGCTTATAATTTTTCTATTAGATTTATACAATTGTATACTTATGCTACATTTGTAGCTCTGCGATCTACCCTATCTAATTTCGTTCTTATTTCAGTGATGGTGCTTTCAAACTAATAAGCATAATTATTTCAAAGAAGTAAGCAACAGAGTCTCCAAAATAGTAATTGAAACAAAATTTAACTGACTGCACCAGGAATGACCCCAAAAGGCCTTTGCCATATTAAGGCATATTAGCTTTCATTGATCCCTTACCAGGAAAATTTACTCTTCTTTCCATCATTCTGATGTAAATCAGACTTTGCTGCGCATGTTTAAACCAAAGAAAATCATCAATATTACATTTACTTTCTTACAGGTAAGTCATTTGTGACAAGACAGTTCACTTGAAATTGTAAGGCAGAATGAATTGGATAGGGTAGTGTGATATCAAGTATATACTCAAGTGGCAAAATGCGCAACAATGAAAGGTTAAATTCAATATTTTAGGCCTTTGAGGTCATTCCTGGTGCAGTCAGTATAGGTTCTAATACATAAAGCACAAACGCAATGCTATTGTCAAGTAAAACACTATGTTCTAATGATATGCTTTAACAAGCCACTTCGTGATCATCAAACATGAAAAAAAAAAACAAAAAAACAAAAAAAAAAAAAAAAAAAAAAAAAAAAAACAAAAAAAAAAAAAAAACAAACAAACAAAAAAACAACAACAACAACAAAAACAAAAAAACAACAACAAAACATCACATTTCATATTCTCCAATTTTGTCCTACTTTTGATATGTTATATTTAAGTGTTAATTTTGTACAGAAATGCAAAAAGCATTTGTGTTGCAATTTGTTGTGGGTTCCCACACAGTTGGACTCGACTATACCTGTTTACTATACACTTAACATAAACGTTGCTGAGCAAAAATCGAATACCATACCATATGCATTTCGCCAAACAATTAGTTTCGGATAGCCCTTTTCGTATCATACAATATCTAGGCTTTATATATCCAAAAAACAAAAAACAAACAAAAACAAACAAATCAGCTGTATACTTTTCCAGGTCCAGTATTATTTAATAGGGGATTCAAAGTTTCTGAGGGGATTCTATTTGATCAAACTACCGTATCTACCCTGTTTGCTTAGACCTGTCTAGTAAGGACAAACAGGTCAAAGCAAACAGTGTAAACCCAGATCAGACGCTGCATTCTGCGGCGTCTGATCAAGGTCTACACTCTTTGCCATTCATCCAGCATGTTTTGACACACTAACGGGTAGTTACTCGGACTTCCGAACTTTATTAGAAGTACATATACAAGGTAAAGAGTTGGGTGTGCGAATACGCAGATGAAATACAGTCTCGAAGATGTATCATCCAATACGGCTGGGTGAGTATCAAACAGTATAGACCCTCATCAGCTTTTGCTGGACGAGTGACAAACAGTGTAAACCTTGATGAGATGTTGCTCAATGAATGGCAAACAGTGTAAACATTTTGCGGCGTCTGATCAGGGTCTGCACTGTTTGCTCTGATCTCTCTGTCCCAGTACTTAGGATATTACGATATAAGTCTTCCAAGTTCCACGTAGCTTAACGCTGAGCATGTTAGGTGAACGCAGACGACATTTTGAAACATTGTTTCTTTTTTCTTTTGTTTCTTCAGTAGGTGACAATATGCATGAAATGTCAAACCTATTTTCTGAATAAATTAAGAAAACATATCAAATTGTCGTTTGCTGAATTTGTCCATAGAGTGGTAAAAGCTAAATCAATTCATGGCAATACATAACGACTTCATAGATTATCATACCGCCTCATTTAACGGTAATTTGCCTGTGTAAACACGCGTCTTAACGTATCGACATTACAATCAGAAAAAAAGAAAGAAAGCTTTTAATGCTTGTAATATTATTAACCTTTGTTTTGCAAATATCAAGTAATAGACAACATTTTTCAAGTATGTATGTCAGCGATAAACTTTTTATTTTTTTTTTTATTATTTTTTTAAATTAACCTTAACCATTCTGCGCTAACTGAGAAGACGATAATGATAATGATAATGTTGATGATACATGTACGTTCTTATTTAGGCTTTGACATTTCATGCAAATTATCTCCTTAAGAGACGATTTACATGGAACGCAGAGCTTTTTTTTTTTTTGAAAACTAAGATATATATTTCAAGAAGTTGTCTTTTGAATTTTTTTCCCGGCATGCTAACCGTTAAGATCATCAAATCGTCCCATAATATAGCACTTAATACTACTTCCAATATAGAAGACGATCGCACTTAATGCGTAATGCAGATCAGAGTTAGTTCCAGATGTTCACTGAATCAATTATTTCCAAGTAAATGAATAATGCCAATGTTCAGTTACATGTATGACGCCATCAGCGTCAGGTCTATATGGTATAACTCATATACGTCCAATAATAGTCTACAACATTGAAAATGCCGTTCAAAACGCATTACGAAAACATGTCTATTCAAATATACTGAAAACTTTACCACCCAAAAATGAAAATTTTCAGATAAAAAAGTTCTGATATTTTTCACATTCCTGTTCAAAACATAGATTATGGGTACTCGTTAGAACCGCCTCGTCGAGGCGGTTCTAACGAGTACCCACAATCTATGTTTTGAGCAGAAATAAGGAAAATAATGTATACCCCTGTAAACCCCAGTTTTACTATATAAAAGTGGGGTTTACGGGGGTCAAAATTATATAGGCATGTTTTCGTGATGGCTTGGCGATTTTTGACTATCACCAAGAAAGTTTAGAGAAATAGAGGTAAATACATTTTTTGTCTTCTGTTTATTACGGGTAAAATTTGTTTTCGAGATCAACATACTTACCCCACAAGAATCTGAAATGTATGTCCACCAAAATTGTGACTTAGACAACAGTCAGCAAATTCTTCCCGTGAAAAAAAGACCCAACATTGTAAGCATCATAAAAACATTCCTATAAAATTTTGACCCCCTTAAACCCCATTTTTATATAGTAAAACTGGGGTTTACAGGGGTATACATTATTTTTCTTATATCTGCACAAAAACATAGATTGTGGGTACTCGTTAGAACCGCCTCGCCGAGGCGGTTCTAACGAGTACCCACAATCAATGTTTTGAGCAGAAATATAAAAAATATCAGAATTTTTTTCTGAAAACTTAACAGTTTTTGGTGGTGAAATTTTCGATATATTTTAATAGCCGTGTTTTCGTAATGGTAAATATATCTATGTTAAATTTATTTCTTCTGAAGATGTATCGAAGTACCATAACACTTTAACGTTTTGCATAAAACAGGATAAATCAGCAGTTGTAAATGTGGGATGTAATGTAGTTTTGCTTTCTCAAGCGATGCAATTCCACATAAATCTTTATTGTGAGTTTTCAGTCCTGCAGAATAGATTTAGATGCCCGCCCACTTCTAATATTCAGCCAATCAGATTAATTGGTCCAGATTTTTTATACGAACTCTCATGCTTAATGATAAAACAGTGCAGATCCAGATCAGTTGGCTTCAACAGAAGCCAACCGATCTGGATCTACACTGTTTGCAAAGACACGGTATATCCGGGTTCAGCAGGACCAGGGTGAATACATACTGTGGATTGGAAAAAGAAGAACCAAGAAAAAGAAGATATGAGTGAAGAACGTGATTTATTATGAAAACCTCTTCTATGTTGTAAAAACAGAAAATAGAACAAACCATAATGTACATAAACAGATCAAGATTCATATAAAAATAGCAAATGAGGCAGAGAAAGACAAAACCTACAATAAGACTTGTGTGACCAGCGAAGACTCAGATCAGCCTGCGCATCCGCGCAGTCTGATCAGAGTCTTCGCTGATAGCATGTGCCTTCTTCAGCCTCCGGGCTATCCAAAAAGGTGAAAACGAGAACCCTAGCTCATAATGGATGGATGTACAGACCTATCTGAGTCTGTGTTGGTTACACAGATCTTATTGTCGGTTTTGTCGTGCGCTGGCTCTAATAATAAATATATATAAACAACACGCTACAATTATACATGTATATAGCCGACTCTCGTTATGTCGACTTCGCTTATCTCGAATAACCGCTTATCTCGAAGTGACAGTCTCGTCCCTGTTTTAACATGGAAATCTAACAAGAAGTAACAAAATATTGTGGAAAAGAGGAGAAATTGCTCCTAAGGAGCAATTTCTCCTCTTTTCCACAATCTTTTGAATACATCTCTAACTTCAGGAGACAAACTATATATTCATTTGTGAAATATTCGTTAGATTTATTTTACCTCAATACTGCTAATCTGATATGTCGTAGTACGGATATCTCGAAGTATGTAAGATAGTCCCTTGGACTTCGAGATAAAGAGAGTCGACTTTAATTACAAATATTGCTTGTAACATGGGAAAATGACCCATGTTGCATATATGGACTACGAAGGCGCTGGTCAGGCCTACATTGTCCGCTTATAGAATTATTTGCTACTGTAGACTATAATAACGAACAGAGATTGCTCTGATGAGATTGTGGAAAGCGAAGGCTGATCTCATTCTTTCCTAAGCGCACATGTAAAAAGATGCATTTTCTCAGATTGCGACACATATATAATACGATCAATGCTTTATGCAATGACTTAACACTGCGTTAGCATTAAACATCACGTTTAAAAGTGCCAAACACTAGCGAGCATTTAACACTGGTTCCCTTCTTCTGTTGGCACTCGTCATTAGGTTAAGGGACCCAAGGCAAAACGTTCCCGATCGCTTTGCACTTATAAGTGAAAGCAGCCCAGTTCATGTTTCCAGTACATTTACACCGGTCATGTGATCTTGTTTTATAAAAATCTCAAGATATAAAGAAAAGCTCGGAAAATATAGAAATATCGCACCATTTTATAAATGATCCGTCCGTTAAAAGGGCGTTAGGGGTATTTACAAAGGGAAAGATCCAGATTAGTCGACATGACCAGGACCTTTGTTGTACTTAAACAATTATTATGTTTAAAGATATTTGGTTTAATGCAAGCAACCCAGACTCTGACCAGACACGGAATTCTGATCTGGGCTTTTACTATGTGACTAAGTCCAGTTTTTTGAAGACTAGGCATTAATACGTTAAGATATAGCTCGTCACCTCATCTAAGAATCAATTGCGGATCTAGGATTATTTAATTATAGAGGTTCAACATTTCTGCGGGGGTTCGATTTGATCAAAGTAAGGACAGACAGGTCTAAGCAAACAGTGTAAATCCAGATCAGACTCCGCAGAATGCGGTGTCTAATCAGAGTGTTTACTGTTCGCCAGACATCCAGCAATTTTAGACACACTAACAGATAGTAACTCGGACTTCTGGGCCCAGTTGTTCAAAGCGTCGTTAGCTTAACGAGCTCGTTAAGGGTCATTTCGTTAACTGCTTTTGCGGATTCAATATACACTATTTTGATATTTATTGCTGAAAAATGTGAGTAGCTTTTGCACTGCACTGCAAAAGCTACTCACATTTTTTCAGCAAAAAAATTCAGCATATTTGCGTATCACTCGATGTAAATTTTAACGAATCGTTAACTAACGATGTCGTTAGTTTAGAACAACTGGACCCTGAACTTTATTAGAAGTACAAGGTAAAGAGTTAGGTGTGCGATTATACTGGGTAAGTACAGTATCCAAAATTTCAGATGACAATAAAGTTTAAGTCACACAGGGGAGGGGTTAGACTAAACCCCACAAACCCTCTGTATCCGCGCCTAAATCTTACCACAATGCATATTTTCCCTAGAAAGTCTCTCCTCACAGCTGTCGCTGAGCTGTTCCGTCGCAGCTTGTTTTACGCTTGCTTTGTCAGGGATTTCTTTATGACCATTCTCTTTCTGCATCAAACTCGAACACATTCTTTTGATTTCTTAGAGAAGCAGGTTCCATGTGGGCATTGTTGGACAACAAGGTCACCTGGCAGACACCATACAAACTTCCTACAGTCTTCGTACGGGTGTGGTATAGCCTCCTCTTTATTGTTAGGACAGTAGTCAACTGAAAAATAAAAAAAAAGCAAGAACTAGGGCATGAACAAACATGAATATTCACACATATATTCCAAAACTCAGTCATTTAGGTCTCATCAGTGACCCTTATATTAGTTTAAAAAATCCGAAATAGGCTTAAAATTATCAAAGAATCAGAAAACACAAACCTTAGTATAGGAAAGTACGGAGAGACGTAGAAAATAGATTTAACCCTTGCCCTACAGAGCCCGGAGATGCCCTGCCTTTGCAATTAGTGTAAATCCAGACTAGCTGGCTTCTTAAGAAGCCAACTGCTCTGGATCTGCACTGTTTGTCATTAAGTATGTGAACTTGTGTCACCAACCTGGATCAAATAATGTGACTGGCTGAAAATTTCAAGTGGGCGTGTCATCTTAATTTAAGGCAAGGCAAGGGTTAAAACCCCTATTAGTTTTACTTTTGCCCTCAGAAGGCGGTATTTCTGTTGCAGTCCACATTTGGTCGTTGTATCTTCGTTTGTTCGGTCGTTCGACGAAATGCTAACATGTGTCATATTTCATTTAAATGAAGCCTCATCCGGTGCAATACATCATGAAAACATGCCTATATAATTTTGACCCCCTTAAATCCCATATTATACAGTAAAACTGGGGTTTACAGGGGTATACATTATTTTTTCTTATTTCTGCTCAAAACATAGAATGTGGGTACTCGTTAGAACCGCCTCGGCGAGGCGGTTCTAACGAATACCCACAATCTATGTTTTGAGCAGAAATATGAAATATGAAAAAATATCAGAGTTTTTAATCTGAAAATCTTCAGTTTTTTGGAAGTAAAATTTCTATATATTTGAATAGGCGTTTTTTTATTTCGTAATGAGAGGCCCGGTATGTGTGATTAAGGCCTTTATTTGTGCGACTTTTTCGTAACCCTATTTCAGATTTTACTTCTTACTATCGATGTCTGTGACATAAACCACTGTAGTCCAGTTAGTGCTTTTCTTTCTTTCTTTTCATTTTCTTTTTAACACTTTCCATGCTATTGGCAAAATCAGCAGATGACACGCTTGTGATATTTTTCTTATTTTTCCTACAAAATAGGATATGACACTTCATGCAAATTGTCTCCTTAGGAGACAATTTGTATGAAGTGTCAAATCCTATTTTCTAGGAAAAACAAGAAAAAGTATTTCACAATGTTTTCCGCGGATATTTTTACCCATCATGCAAAATGTTAAATGTTACTTCTTTATTTAATGATAACAGTTCCTTTACAAATTTCAGTTACTGACCTTTATGATCAGTATGAGATCAGTATGAAAAAGTATTGTATGTAGAGACATTATTACAAACAAACATGAATAAAATTAAATGAGAAGGGATCTCAGTCTATATACTTTATACACCCCAAGTATTTGGACAGACAGAACTAATCAAACAATGTAGTCCCAGATCAGATGCTACAGAGTGTGGTGTATGATCAGCGTTTAAACTGTTCACGACCATTCAACATGTTGGGCTATATCAGGTGGTAACATCACGAAAACATGCCTATATAATTTTGACTCCCTTAAACCCCACTTTTATAGAGTAAAAACTGGGGTTTACAGGGTTATACATTATTTTTCTTATTTCTAGTCAAAACCATAGATTGTGGGTACAAACCATAGATTGTGGGTACTCGTTAGAACCGCCTCCCCGAGGCGGTTCTAACGAATACCCACAGTCTATGATTTGAGCTGAAATACGAAAAATATCAGCGTTTTTTTTAGGTAAAATTTTCTGTATATTTGAATTAGCGTGTTTTCGTAATGACTAGACTTGTTGAAATTTTAGGATAAGTTTTAAGAAGTCATGGTGTTTTTTTTTTTTCGATGTTCTACATAATAATTGTATATTGGGTGTACTCATTAGAATCGCCTCGATGAGGTAATTCTAATGAGTACACACAGCATACACTTTCACGATAAAGCAAGAAAAAATCCCTAAATATTTGTTTTCTTGAGCTATCGAAGAACTTTGTAGGGACACAAAAACGAGTTCGAATTAGCAATGGTAAACGAGCCATCGGTGTTCGAGCTATTGAGGTTCTACTGTAATACATATACAAAAAACGATATGAAAATATTTAAGTATCGTAAGAATATAGATGGGGGGGGGGCACTTTTCCTGGGGGGCGGGGGGAGCAGATTTCACATGGGGCATTTTTCTTTTTCCTTGGGGCAGATTTCACGAGGGAGGAGGGGCACTTTTCTCGGGGGTGGGGGCAGGGAGATTTCCTAAGGGGGCAAATTTCTGCGGGCAGATTTGGGGGAGGGGCAGATTTCTGGGGGTTGGGAGCAGGTTTCCTGATACCAGCAAAACATATTAATTTGGACAACAATGGTTTTCTTTTACTCTGGCATCAGACCTCCATTGAGTTCTCATATTTGTTTCATCACAATGGTTTGAAAATGGTTTGAGTGTCGTAGTTAATGAGCCAGACCAGCTAGTTTCGGCCAATTAAATCTCATCAGTGACCTGATATAATTTTCCAAAATCCCGGAATCATCATGAAAATATACCTATATAATTTTGACCCCCTTAAACACCACTTTTATATAGTAAAACTGGGGTTCACAGGGGTATACATTAGTTTTATTATTTCTGCTCAAAAACATAGATTGTGGGTACTCGTTAGAACCGCCTCGGCGAGGCGGTTCTAACGAGTACCCACAATCAATGTTTTGAGCAGAAATATGATAAATATCAGAATTTTTATCTGAAAAATTTCAGTGTTTTGGTGGTAAAATTTTCTACATATTTGAATAGGCGTGTTTTCGTAATGGGGCTCAGTGCTCGCAAAAGACCAAATGATATAAACTATACTTAATGAAGTTCGGGGAGACTTTTTACACCATTTATGCCTAGCGTCCCATAAAAGGGACATTGGCAAACAGTGTAGACCAAGATCAGACGCCACTCAACGCGCGTCTGATAAGGTTTTACACTGTTTTTATCTATAACGGGAATTTCTCTAATAAATAGTATTAATAAAAAGAAACCAGGCATATAAATATCCAAAGAGAGATAGAAGAGTCCACCAGGCGTAAATGGGTGTCCCATTCACGCCTAGCGTCACATAAAAGGAACACGGAGTCTGATCAGGGTCTACACCGTTTGAATTAAATACAGGAATTTCTATAAAACATGATAATAATAAAAACTAAAGAGAGACCCCTCTGTTGGGAATAGACTAGTCCAGAGACTTAACCCAGTAGTTTCGGGTTACGATTGGCACGCTGGGTAAAAATTTCAGCGGACGACATTTTGAAATATTTTTCTTATTTTCCCAGAAAACAAAATTTTGATCTGTCTGGCAAATTGTCTGTAAAATTTTCCCAGAACACAGGAAACGTCGAATCCTCTTTTCTTTGGAGGGGGAGGGAGGGGGTGGGGTGGGGGATGGTGAAATAAGAAAAAAATATCACTAAATTGAATGTATCATCTACTGAATTAGCCTAGAGAGTGGTCAAGTTTAAATAATACACGTACGCGGTATAACCAAAATAGATTGTACTCCTGGCTCAGTATCCGTTAACTCCTGTATCATCTCATCGTTCACGAACGGTTTTATCGTATCAACATCTGGTCTCACGATGATTGTGGTACCATTCAAATGCATTTTGGGGAAAATGACAAAGTCTTGTTTCATTCTGGTCTGACAGAAGCTATTATCAACTTCAAGAACAAACTCTCTGTATTCGCCATATTTCGATAGATCATAACTGCAAAACAATAATAATTAAACGGTTAAACCTCTTGCTGACCACGGCATGCCCTGTCTTAGCAAACAGTGTAGATCCAGATCAGTTGGCTTTTGAAGAAGCCAACTGATCTGGATCTGCACTGTTTGTCATTAAATAGGTGAATTTCTATCAAAAACTTGGAATAAGAAATCTGATTGGCTGGAAATTAAAAGTGGGTGTGGCATCTTAATTTATTCAGTATGACAAGGGTTAAATGAGAAAAATGTGTCGTCGGACATGAACGCTGAGCGAAGTGGGCATCTGCGCAGTCTATACAGTCTGTTTATGTCGTCTGCTGAATAATCTCGCAAACCTATTTTTGCATACAGGCAAACAGTGTGGACCCTGATCAGACTGCTCTGATCTGGGTCCACACTGTTTGCAAAAATGACTTTTAAAATCACAAGTAGATGACAAAGCAGATGGCAATTGTTGTGATTGGCAGTTTAAGGGTTAAAACAGTCAGAAGTGACCTCTCCTGAATCAATTTAACCCTTAAAGCGCCAAGCACAACTGCAGCAGACGACATTTTTTTATTTTTTCAGAGAAAACAAGTCTTGATATTTCATGTGAATCGTCTGATTGGCAGACGATTCACATGAAATGTCAAGACTTGTTTTCTCTAAAAAATAAAAAATAAAATTTGAATGTCGTCTGCTACAAATGTTGCTTGGCGCTTTTAGGGTTAAATAGATTCTAAAAGATGTAAACAGAAATCATTTGCTCCAAAGACAGCGGAATATAAATGAGTAATATGGCATTTTATCAGCATGCGAACAATTTTGCAGTTCAACGGGACGATATACTTGGCATGTTTGTCTTCATTTGAGACAAGGGAGAAAACGTTTGCAACTTCATATTTACTTTCCTAAGTGCCACACCACTTCGGGAAAAGGGCTCTACTCTAAGAGGAAACAAAAATGGCTTCCAGAGGAAGGGGGTCAATTTCTTCCTTTCAGCGTAGACCCTTGTTATAGAAGGGAGATAAACAATTTTGACAGAACTACCTTTCTGAGAGTGTATCTATATAGGAATCAAACATGTTTTTTCATGCATTAACATTCGCCAGGTCCCGTAAGGTGTTGAAAACCGATGCCGAAGGCCGCGGTTTTCAACACCTCCCAAGGGACCTGGCGAATGTTAATGCATTGAAAAACCATGTTCGATCGCTATTATTGCATAAAAACTGAAAACATTTGCTACATTTCGCGTTATTTCTTGCATTAATTTGTTTCGCCTTTTCACCGATGTCTCGCGAGCGCAATGTCCACGGACTGTGCTCGATCTAGGGCCGCACAGTAAACATCTCGTGACGGCAGCAATTTTGTGGCCCTGGTATACGCATATTGAAAGTTGCGTAGCCGTGCATTAACAGCGCGTGAATTGCCTTGTTAATACACATCTTTTCGCTGGTTAATAACGTCCGGCATGGCTTTTTATGCAATAATATCGTTTAAATGATAGCCAATAGTAGGTCACCTGTTATTGTTTCTGTCAACGGCACTCCAAGTGACATTACTCCAGGGTATTGGAAATCCACCATTCCAAGTAACAGTCAGTCTGATAGCCCTATCCTCTATGATGGATGGTCCCAGAGATAGGTGTATCTTCTTACCAGGTTTACCTATAACAGAAATGAAGATTACACTATACAATTAGAAGGTAACTTAAAGTAAATACAGTAAAACCTCGAGACTCGAACACTGATGGCTCGTTTACCATGGCTAATTCGAACTCGTTTTTTGAGTCCCTACGAAATTCTTCCGATAACTTAAGAAAACGAATATTTAGGAAAATTTTCTTATTTTATCATGAAATTATGTGTTGAATGTACTCATTAGAATAGCCTCATCGAGGCGATTCTAGTGAGAACACTCAACATACCATTATTGTGTAGAAGATCGAAAAAAATTCCCTAAATTATCACCATTTGCTTCCTGACCCGACGTTATGATTAGCCCTCAGTGGCTCGAACTACCCATATCTCGAACAAATTTCTATGGTCCCAAAGATGTTCGAGCCATTGAAGTTCGACTGTAGTAATTTTTTATATCTTAACCCTTGTCCTGCTGAACCCGGATATACCCTGCCTTTTCAAACAGTGTAGATCCAGATCAGTTGGCTTCTGAAGCCAACTGATCCGGATCTGCACTGTTTACCATTAAGTATGTGAATTTATATGAACAATCTAGATCAAGTAATATGATTGGCCGAAAATTAGAAGTGGGTGTGGCTTCTTAATTTATTCAGCATGACAAGAGTTAAGACTGTGCGTCGTGATTTTGACATTTTCTGAGTAATTTCGTTTATATGCTGTACCTTTATATATCTGCTATAACGCCTAAAACAAGATCTGTCGTCATGACACGAAGATCCTCATACTTTCTGCCCCCCCCCCCCGCCCCCCCCCCACCCCATCTACTTTTACCTCAATGGTCCCAAAGAGCCTTGGGACCATGACGATTTGTTCGAGATATAGGTTGTTCGAGTCACTGAGGTTTAATCATAGCGCCAGGTCAGGAAGCAAAATGGCGATAATTTAAGGAAATCTTTCCAGTCTTCTACACAGTAATGTCATGGTTAGTGTACTCATTAGAATCGCCTCGATGAGGCGAATCTAATGAGTACACACAACATACAATTTCATTATGAAATATGAAAATTTCCCTAAATATTTATTTTCTTGAGCAATCGGAAGAATTTCGAAGGGACTCAAAAACGAGCCATCGGATTTCGAGCTCTTGAAATTCGACTGTACATGTATAGTGATGAAATGCGGGGATGGTGTACCCGAATTCTGACTAAATTAAGAACGTCTTCTTATGGTTGTGTTTAAATTTACCTTCGTTAAGCAAGCACCTGGGAAGCAATCACTTTCTGACTTTCCCCAGGTGCTTGCTAACCATAATAACCCTTAGTATTGGTCCAGACATTAGCTTTACTATCGTACTTGTGAAGTAGCTCGCAAATATGGTACAAACAGCTAGCAAGCGAAAATCATGAAGTTTAAAGCTGAGGTTCTTGGTTTTGGACGTGCATTGTTAAACGTGTTTCAACAATTATAAGACCCCCTTAGTAACGCCGTTCAAATCAAAGAATAAATGAATGAATGTACATTTTTCACTGGTACTATTACGTAACGACAGAATGGGAATTTGCTTGTGTTACCCATTCCAGTTATGAAAAAGCAAACTTAAAAATGCTGTAGAATTAGAGAAACTATAAAAAATGTTAATCTCTTTCACTGCCATAGGCGATGATAATAGGCTTTTGCAAACAGCATAGATCCAGATGAGACGGCTCATTTTGAGCCGTCTCATCTGTGTCTACGCTGTTTGCCGTTCAGTCTTTCAACTTTACATATAAATTTCTTTCCAAGCAATAGTTTGTTTAAAAAAAAAAAGACGATAAATGTTGTCTGAAATTTGGAAGCGAAAAAGATAACTCTTTCAATGCCAAATTTCAGACGGCATTTATCGTCTGTTTTTTTTTTTTTTTTTTTTTTTTTTTATTTTAATGATACCAAGTACACCCACCTACTGTAGTCAGCCTACTTTTCGTCTGCTGATTCATGACGTCTGATAAAAGGAAACATGTATATACATCTCCATCCCGACACTTCACGTTCTGAATCACCAAATCTAACGTCACGTTATGTCCCACTCCTCTGTAACCCTCTTCTATCAAATACTCTGCTGTATGACGTTTCAGCTTTGATCGCCACGATATCTTGCCAGTTGGAAAGAGCGTCACTTCTAGTGGACGGAAACCTCCTCTTGTGCCCTTAATTGCCAAGGAAGACCATTTTAAAGCTGTTTTTACATCGCAATGAATTTTTGCCGTCTCGTAGGTATATGCCGTTACGTCTCCCATATTCATGACATCTGAAAGAGCATGAGTGACGGTACTAGAACTACAATCGACTCTCGATTATCTCGAATAACCGCTTATCTCGAATTGAAAATTTGGTCCCTGTGTTAACATTGAAATCTAACAATAGGTAATAAAATATTGTGGAAAAGAGGAGAAATTGCTCCTAAGGAGCAATTTCTCCTTTTTTCCGCAATATTTTCCTAAGGAGCAATTTCTCCTTTTTTCCGCAATATTTTGAATATATACTGAAAGGAAAAAGAAACGCAGGGTAGAGTTTTTTCCTTCTTATTTTAACCATTTTTTACGGTGTTTACTATAGCCATACACTTTTACAGATTGTCCTGTGAATGTGAACCACGGGTATACGAGTCTTTGATCGATGTGCTATCTACCCAGTGTGTGAAATCATTCAACCGTGCACTACACAGTGCATTGCACGGACAATACGGAAAGCCAAATTTTCGTGCAAAACAAGCATGTTTAAACCTTCAGCACAAGATTTCCTCACACCATTTGGTACACTTCAATGATACACAACGCTCTTCGATTCTTTTACCGATTTTTCTTTTCATTTTTACGCTACTTTGAACTTTTTTTCAATCATGGTACGATTGACTGATGTTCAGAGAGGTAGGGCACTTGCATTGCTGATGCAGGGTCAGAGGCAACAGCAAGTTGCCTATCATTTTGGGGTTAACGTTTCAACAATTGAATGTCTTGTTAGACGTTTAAGGGAGACAGGGCATTTAGCAGACCGACCGCGGTCTGGGCGTCCACGCGTGACATCGCGACGTCAAGACAGGACAATCTGTCTGGCACATTTGCGGAATCGTCATCTCACTGCTACCGAAACTGTCCTTAATACTGTAGGTACGCATAATCGACAAAATTCTCCGAAGACTGTTAGAAGTCGACTGCGTGAGATTGGTCTTCGAGCTCGTCGTCCATACGTTGGTCTGCCTCTGACCCAGGCACGTAGGTTGCGTCGTATGGCGTGGTTGACGGCGCATGCGCCCAGGCTATTTCCGATGAGGCAGTGGAGACGAGTTCTTTTAACGGACAAGTCTAGGTTTACTCTCTATCACGCAGATGGTCGACGTTGAGTGTACCGACGTCGCGGAGAACGCTTTGCCGACGCCTGTGTTGTCGAACGGGATCGGTTTGCGGGTGGCTCCGTTATGGTCTGGGGAGGCATTGCTCACGGGATAAAATCACAGTTGATTATTGTTGCGGGCAACATGACCGCAGTAAGGTATAGGGGTGAGATCTTGTGTCCTGATGCAGTCCCGCTTGTGCAACAACGTAATCTGATTCTGCAGCAGGACAATGCCCGACCACATGTTGCCCGAGTTTGTCAGGATTTCCTGGCAAACAATAACATCGCACCACTAGCATGGCCACCGTACAGTCCAGATTTGACCCCAACAGAGCACATGTGGATGAGCTGGACAGAAGGGTTAGGAAGCGCCGAAATCCCCCCGCAACTCTCGCACAACTAAGGAATGCGTTGATCGATGAATGGAATAACATCCCGATGCGAACTGTCAATGCTTTGGTTAACTCTATCCAAAGGAGAATTAGGGCAGCAACGGCAGCAGGAGGGGGGCACACCCGATATTGATTTTCAGTTTGATTTTGATTTCAAGATTTGCGGGGTAGCTACCAATGAACTTCATTAACTCGAGACTTGTTGATCACAAACCAATGAAATTTAGAACCTTTATTCCATACATGTACCGTTTTGTAATCATAGTAAAATATTTAACAAACTTTTTCAAACTTGAATGAAATTTAGGAATAAAATTTACCCTGCGTTTCTTTTTCCTTTCAGTATAAGTCTAATTTCAGGAGTCAAATTACATATTCATTTGTGAAATGCGGTAGTTCGATTGATTTTTTTCCTCAATTCTACAAATCTGATATGTCGAGGTACGGATATCTCGAAGTATTTAAGATAGTCCCTTGGACTTCGAGATAACGAGAATCGACTGTATATGATGCGTTTCGCATAAAAGTAGTTAAGAGTGATCTATTCAACAAGGTTCATGTAGCTTTGATGTAAAAAAAAACAAAACAAAAAAAAACAAAAAAAAAAAAAACAACACCAACAGATGTTTTGCAAACAAACTCGGATCTTAACACCTGCGATAGCAATAGTAAATACGTTCCAACAAAAATGCATCCATCAAGAAAGGAATACACAAAAACAAATGTAAAAATAAACAAATAAAATCTACAAAGGTCGGCTCTTGAAACACCGAAATCTTAAATAAAGAAAATCGGAGTATGGTTTCACTGAGACTTCCCATATTTGTTTGTTTGTTTGTGTTGAGGTGTTACGGCCCAGTCAACCCAATGGGGTCATGTCGAGCGCGGTCAGTTTACCTAACCACACGTTTACTGGGCAGGCTTAGTCCTCCAAGCGGTTAACCAGTACTGTGCACATTCTTTCGCCAGAAACTGACAACTGCCCTTCTTGAATCAGCGGAAGGGAGAGAATGACCGTAGAAAATATTTCATGATCAATCTCCACGAAAGAATGTTGCCGACCTCGGCGGGGGTTGAACCCGCGACCTCCTGGTCTCCACTCGGACGGCGCATCCAGCTGAGCCACCGAGGCCGGCGAGACTTCCCATATACAGCAGCGTAGTATGCAGCGATGCATACGCCCCCAACGCTGTCTGAAACAGAACTAGATTTTCGAAGATATCAGAATTGGCTTCATTACGAAAACACGCCTATTCAAATATATTGAAAATTTCACCACCAAAATCTGAAAGTTTTCAGACAAAAATTCTGATTTTTTTTCACATTTCTGCTCAAAACATGGATTGTGGATACTCACAATCTATGTTTTTGAGCAGAAATAAGAAAAATAATGTATACCCCTGTAAATTCCAGTTTTACTATATAAAAGTGGGGTTTAAGGGGGTCAAAATTATATAGGTATGTTTTTGTGATCTACTGATTCCAAGGAAAATAAAACTACAGTGAACCCTCGTTATTACGACAGCATTGGTTCCCAAAGATATAGCCATTAAAATGAATTTGCTGTTGTAAAGAATCCTCGATGAGCAGAGTGATATGCAACAAATGCCATATTTAATTATTACGAGAACACGCTTATTCAAATATATAGAAATATTTCACCTCCAAAAACTGAAAATTTTCAGATAAAAAAATCTGATATTTTTCATATTTCTGCTCAAAAGCATAGATTGTGGGTACTCATTAGAACCGCCTCGGCTCAAAAGCATAGATTGTGGGTACTCAGTGAGGCGATTCTAACAAATATCCAATACATATGTTTCTTGAAGCATTAAATAACAATGTTCCTACATACATTCTAATTAACTGTCAACTCTTAAGAGAGGGTTTCCGTGCTAGTCAAATTGTCAGAATAACGAATTTTGTCGTTGTATCGAGCGTCGGTATAATGAGGGTTGACTGTATTAACTGCATTATGAAGTACGGGGAAACTTTTTACGGCTGCTTCACGGCACTTAAGGTCTTTTTTACGCTACTACAATGCATTACTTAATTGCTTATGCACTTGCAGTGGGCAAAGTAATTTACAGTTTAAAATTCAAAATACTTACTATAAACCGGCGGTAATGTGGTAGGTGGTTCAGTCGGTACTGTTGAAGGCTTTGATACTGTAGTTGATGTGGTTGTCGGTAATGTAGTTGTAGTTACTGTCGTGGTGGCTTTTTCAGTAGTAAAGGGTGTCGTGGGCGACGTCAATTTAACGGAAGATGTCGAACTGGAATCTGTAGTAATTAAAGAGGTTGTCGGACGAGAAGATGATGTTGGTAGACTTGTAGCTGATGTTGATATAGTGGACGAAGTTGCTGAGGAGGGTAAAGTAGTAGAAGACGTGGTAATTGGAATGGTGGTGAAAAGAGCAGTAGTGGTAGGTAAAGTAGGAGCTGGAAATGATGTTGATTGTGCTGTAGGATTTAATGAAGAGACTTCTATCAAAGCTGTTGTATTTATAGGAATTAAGGTGGACACAAGTTTACTTGTTTTTGAAAACATAAAAGGAAGTTGGGTTGTTGTAGAAGCAGTGATATTATTGGAAAGCATCGTGGAGATATTAATAGTGGAATCCACTATGTTTGATGTTTGTGTTGTTCTTATAGAGTGTGACGTATTTGATTGTTTAGAGGTGACCTCGACTGGTGTTGATGGGGACGGAGCTGACGAGAACATTACTGGATGTGGTTGGGCAGCTGTAGATGGTACTGCAGTTAAATTAGCGGTAGTAGAATCAGTCATTACGGCTGCTGATGTTGATGACGACACTGTAGTTGGAGGTTTTAGACTTGATGTGGTAGGCGTTCCAGTGACAGAGGATACAGTGGAAGATATTAAAGCCATAGGTATCGTAGCACTGGAGAGTTTCGCCGAAGACACAGTCGTCGTATGCAATGTAGTTGGACTTCCTGCATCCAAAGATGTGTTAGTGGTGTTTAATACTGACAGAAAAGAAAAGGATGAAAGATCAATAAAAGGGTGTTTCGGTGTTAAGTCCGGCACTGATGTTGATGGGGTTAAGGCATCATCTTGAATGGAATGGACTATTTCTTCTTTTGAAGTTAAAGACATGGGTGTTGAAGACGATACAAATGTCTCTTCTAACGGCGTTGTTTGTTTAACTGATACTTTGTCTTCTTTTCGTGGTCGGTTTGGAAATTGTTTAAACAGATGATCAAACTCAAACTCCATATTCGGATTAAGAGCACGCAGGAGATTGTCGATATCTTCCACATTAAAACCTGCAATAAGAAAGCGAACATTGAAAATAAACGGTGACTCTTTGTAGTATATCCGTTTCCGTATTTACGAGTTTTATCCCTTTTTATTCAAAACGGACGTGATGCGTGCCGCGGTGAGTTCATAATTCAAGCCATTTATAAATTATAATTTATTCACACCACAGGACATTTGTAACATACGTGTAACTTAAAGCGACATACATTTTTATGGTGTTTTCTGATGTGTTGTATTTGGTCTGCAACTTGCAATAAATATAAATTTACACTGACTTATAAATGTATAACTAAAGACATACCATCTCAGTGAACCATGGAAAAATATTGGCTTAATAATAATTAGGAAGTAGTGCTAAAGAATTTCCAAATTACTTAGAAAATTTTAACTTAACCTCTTGTAACTCAGAAGTATGGGTGCAC
Source organism: Anodontia alba (assembly GCA_964016985.1). Lineage (NCBI taxonomy): Eukaryota > Metazoa > Mollusca > Bivalvia > Lucinida > Lucinidae > Anodontia > Anodontia alba. The sequence goes on from OZ024832.1 coordinate 72,685,421, forward strand.
GTTCAAGGGAAGCAACTCTTTCAAAATTATTTGTTCGCCCTTCTGAAAAGGATTCTGACCTTAAAAAAAGAATTTACACCCCTTAAAGCAATTTCTGTCCTTTTAGAATAGATGCTTTTTGGTTGATGTTGATGCATAGGAAACCTACCCTGACTGAATACATATTTGTAATTTGGCGCTCCATCGAAAACATACCTATACAATTTTGACCCCCTTAAACCACACTTTTATATAGTAAAACTGGGGTTTATAGGGATATACATTATTTTTCTTATTTCTGCTTAAAATCATAGATTGTGCGTACTCGTTAGAACAGCCTCGCCAAGGCCGTTATAACGAGTACCCACAATCTATGTTTTGAGCAGAAATAAGAAAAATATGAGAGATTTTTATCTGAAAATTTACAGTTTTTGGTGAAATTTGCTATAGTGTTTTCGTGTTTCCGTAATGTTTTGTTAGAGTAAGACTAGTTAAAGCCCCAAGCACTATTTCTGTTGACAGTTCCGAGGCGGTTTCCCTATTTATCTATTTTACGTATCTTCTTGTTTGCGGTCCTCTGCCTCATGAGTGAATGGTGAAACATCACAGTAACCGTCTTCCAGTATTTTTTTTTTTTTTGCTATCGTTGTTTGTATTTATCTAGCATGCATCGTTTCATAGAAACAATTAAAACTAAAATATCCGTGAATATGAATTTCCACAGGGCTAAAGCTACTTATAATATGTTTTTAATCTTCCTTTTTGACAACTTTACTTCCTATTTTGCAAGACAATTAAAATATTTCAATGACAAATGTGGTGATTTATGGCAGTAAACATTACAGACCTATACACTTGTCAGCCTGATGAAAACACAAGATTAAGTAGGCTTTACATTTTATTTGATATATGATACCAAGAAACAAAATGAATGTCACTATTATAAATGACACAGAACACAGTAACGAAAATAAATTTCTTAATTCTTGAGTATTATAAGAATCCTGTTACGTGTTAAGCAATTTCCTTATATGCATGCATGCTGGATATCGGTAGGAAAATACAGGCAATAATCACCAGTATAAGTTTCTGTAACATTACGAAAACAAGCCTATTCAAATATATTGAATGTTTCACCACCAAAAACTTCACATTTTCAGATAAAAATTCTGATATTTTTCATACTTCTGCTCAAAATATAGATTGTGGATACTCGTTAGAACCGCCTCGACGAGGCGGTTCTAACGAGTACCCACAATCCATGTTTTTAAGCAGAAATAAGAAAAATAATGTATACCCCTGTAAACCCCAGTTTTACTGTATAAAAGTTGGGTTTAAGGGGGTCAAAATTATATAGGTATGTTTTCGTGATGGTATATGTTACTACATTGTTGTACCAAGCATCTACGGCAGTAATGAGAAAACAAGTGCAAACTCAAAACTTCAGGACTCACATTGGGTAGCTTAAAATACAATTTTCTCGGCTTTCCCTATTACTATATACAAAGCCCATACCGTTAAAATATCTCAAAGTAATCAGATATACTGTGTCTTAACTGGCACTTTTTTTTAATATTATTGGTACTTTTAGGTATTATGATTTGATACTGTGGTACGCCTTTCCGTGTTATATTTGAGCTGGGGTACGCGCAGGCTGATCAGAGCTGGCCACCTGAAGACAATTTGGATCCTTGGTTACCCAAATAGTGGCATGAGAAGACTCTGATCAGACTGCGTATAGGAAATGCTGTGCCTCGGCTCATTTCATTACGAAAACACGCTTATTCAAATATATTGAATATTTCACCACCAAAAACTGAAAGTTTTCAGATAAATATTTTGATATTTTTTTCATATTTCTGCTCAAAACATAGATTGTTTGTACTTGTTAGAACCGCCTCGCCGAGGCGGTTCTAACGATTATCCACAATCTATTGTTTGAGCAGAAAAAAAACTAATGTTTATCCCTGTAAACCCCAGTTTTACTATATAAAAGTGGGGTTTAAGGGGGTCAAAATTATATAGGCATGTTTACGTGATGGTCAGTTTGTCATAGCATGCAGCAGGTACATGTACATTTCATAAAAGTGTCATATTGGTTGCATTTCTTTCTATGATTTATATTTACTCTTATTAGAAAATTTAACATAATATAATCGTTGAACAAGTTTGCATATTCTTTAACTGGATTAAAACAAATATAAATGTTTGAACCTTTTTGGTTTTCCGAATATTTACAATATAAATGGAATCCTTGTCAAAAAAAAAAAAAAAAATATAAGATAAAATAAAAATAAAAACATAAAAACAACAACAAAAAAACAAAACAAAAAACAAACAAACAAACAAACAAAAAAAACTCATTTGCATACTCATTTATATTTGTTGAGAGTGTATCTATAATTGAACTGTGCCATTCCAAAACTTGTTATAAGACCTATTCCAGACTACCTATGTGCGTTGTCAGGTCTGAGGATGCACAGTTTGCACATGGTTTCCGTAGACATGTATTTTGTTGTCTTCTTTCTGAAAAGGGTCGACTGTTAAAGAAATGATTTTGTTCCCTTTTTCCAGAGGAGAAGGGGTTGCAGGTAAGCAAACAGAAAGTCTGGAAAGGGGTCTCGTTGCAAAAAAATGTCGGAAAATCTACCCGATGAAATCCCTTCTCATGTTAAATAAATTAAGATGCCACTCCCACTTCTAATTTGCATATTTAATGATAAACAGTGCAGATCTAGATCAGTTGGCATCTGAAGAATCCAACTGATCTGGATCTACACTGTTCGCTTAGATAAGGTATGTCGTGATCAAGAAAAGGCTTAAGAGAGGCTATGTAACGAACGATCAGCAATATAGGGACATTAGAGAGAGAGAGAGAGAGAGAGAGAGAGAGAGAGAGAGAGAGAGAGAGAGAGAGATGTAAGCTGAATATTGTCATCCGATACTTTTTTCTCTTGATATTGTAAAGTATACTTCAGAAATCAAGAAAGAGTTTATATACTTTAAGGGGTAACTTTCCACAAAATTCATTTGTTGCGGCTTCACCTTGTACATATGCACAGCATTACTGAACATTAACGTTGTACACACGCATGTCTATTTGGTACGCAATGCGCGTCATTCCCTTTAAGCACTAAACATTAATTAATATTGATAAATGCCAGTCCCACACACTTTGAATATGATTATGATAAATAATGATCAATCAGTTTTACAATAAATTAATTATTAAGTATTTGTAAGGAATTAATAAATGTTTTTAAAGCACATATTGATCTACTAAACACTGGTCAGTAATATATATATCCTCAAAGAAGCCTGCTGACTAACTCGTTATATACTCTCTAAGCACAATCATGGGAAAGGAGAAGCATGTTTTTTTTTTTTTTTTTTTTTTTTTTTATCATTACGAAAACAAGCCTATTCAAATATACTGAAAATTTTACCATCAAAAACTGAAAAATTACAGATAAAAAAAAAATCTGATAATTTTCATATTTCTGCTCAAAACATAGATTGTGGGTACTCGTTAGTACTCGGTTCTAACGAGTACCCACAATTTATGTTTTTAAGCAGAAATAAGAAAAATAATGTATACCCCTGTAAACCCCAGTTTTACAATATAAACGTGGGATTTAAGGGGGTCAATATTATATAGGCATGTTTTCGTGATGTTGAGAAAAAAAGTATCGAACTAGTCTAGAAATAGCTACAACCAGGAGCATAGCCTACAATGGCACCGAGCATCGAGCAGCCACAAATCCAAGCAAAGAAAAGATCAGTATTAAAGCTACCAAGGTGGTTGAGAAGTGGGGGTAGGGGGATAGGGTGTGTGATGCAGGGGTTAAATCGATTAATTGGTACCGAATCCTCACCTTAGGTTCAAATGTTGCAAAAAGATACAAAATAGTTGTTTGTCTCTCCAAATCTTCATCCTAGGTTCAAATGTTGCAAAAAGATACAAAATAGTTGTTTGTCTCTCCAAATCTTCATCCTAGGTTCAAATGTTGCAAAAAGATACAAAATGGTTGTTTGTCTCTCATACAGGCTCCAAAACTCAATCAGTATAACATCACAGAAAATAAAACCACGTAAAATAAATCACTTTAATTAATCAAGAATGAGGGCCCATGGCAATCCCCTCAGACATTGGCAATCAGGGCCCAGTTGTTCAAAACTAACGATGTCGTTAGTTAACGTATCGTTAAAACTTTGATCATTAAATATGGCCTTTTCGCTAATATTTTTGCTGAAAAATGTGAGTAGCTTTTGCATTCACAGCTACTCACATTTTTCAGCAAAAAATCCTGTGAATTAGATAATGTACTTACTAAAATAGTTAACATTTTGACCACTAACCACTAACGAGCTTGTTAATCTAACGATGCTTTGAACAACTAGGCCCAGAGCTAAAGAATACAGCTAGTTGAACCACGGATGGCCCGAACATAGACATATCAGGCATCAACCTTCTCATGAGAGAATAAACACAGTATCTAATATAAGACGAATGGAGAAAGTCACGAAAACACGCCTATATAATTTTGACCCCCTTAAACCCCACTTTTATATAGTAAAACTGGGGTTTACAGGGGTATACATTATTTTTCTTATTTTCGTCGAGGCGGTTCTAACGAGTACCCACAATCTATGTTTTGAGCAGAAATAAGAAAAATATCAGAGTTTTTCATCTGAAATTTTTCAGTTTTTGGAGATGAATTTTTTTATATATTTGAATAGGTGAGTTTTCGTAATATGTAATTTATGGATATAGTTTGTATTACAGACAGTTTTGTTTGTGTTGAGGTTTTACGGCCCAGTCAACTCAATGGGGCCATATCTGTTACCTTACCACACTTTTACTGGGCATGCTTAGTCCTCTAACCGGTTAACCAGAAATGTGCACATTCTTTCGCCAGAATCTGACTACTGCCCTTCATGAATCAGCGGTCTGACTTATCTGGATCTATGCTCTTTGCAAAAGCGTACTTTTATCGCCTGTGGCAATGAAAGAGTTAAAACTGAACCAGAAGCTAAGCATGTAAAACGTGAAAAAAAAAAAAAAAAAAAAAAAAAAAAAAAGAATGTACCAAAAGTGCCTTGCCCCGGCTCAACTTGCCTAAACGGAGATTAAACGGAGATTTCTAATCATTTGAATTGAGCTGCAAATAAAAATATCTAAAGGTCTTGATTGAAGGGATTTGATACACTTGGTCGAGTTGTCGTTATCTAATACAAGGGAGACCACTTTTGTGACGTTATGTTTGCTTACCTGCACACCAAGTCCTTCCAATAAAGGATCTACTCTTAAAGAAAAGAATGCACTATCAAGCAGTCATGGTTTTCCGTTTAGAGTCCTCACGAAAACATGCCTATTTAATTTTGACCCCCTTAAACCCCACTTTTATACAGTAAAACCGGGGTTTATAGGATAATTCATTATTTTTCTTATTTCTGCTCAAAAACATAGATTGTTGGTACTCGTTAGAACCGCCTCGGCGAGGCGGTTCTTACGAGTACCCACAATTTATGTTTTGAGCAGAAATATGAAAAAAAATCAGAGTTTCTTTTTTATCTGATTTTTTTTTTCACTTTTTTTTTAGGTGAAATTTTCTATATATTTGAATGGGCGTGTTTTCGTAATGGATGCATTTTCAGTAGCGTCAAAACCATTGAGACATAGTTATGTCCCCTGAACGTGTGTCCATTCCCTTTAAATTCAATTTTAATTCTTTCATAGGAGGGACGTGATTATTGAAACATTGGAGAAAAAGTTAATGTTCAAACATACATAAAGTTGTATATACGTGTTCCCAAATTTTTTAATTTGTTGAGTAACATTAATACTGACTATACGATTCCCTTTAAACATCTCATCCCGAGACGGATACAGACACCTGTGTGGACAGTTCTGTTCCAGATAAGATGGCTTGTTGCGAGCCGTCTCATCAGGATCTACATTGTTTGCCATTTCTTATTTATTTTGGTCCGCAAGCCTCTATTTGCGGCAGTGAATATGTCTTAGTTCAAGGATGGAATAATCCATTTCATAAAGTCAGGGATGAAACTATTAAGGGAGATTAGTTATTATTAAAAACTTGGAAAAATCTTATGTTCTTCTGAAATTCTCGAGCCTAAACTGCCTGAAGATCTACCTTCAGTAGTTTGTGATGCAGTAGTCGTGGTGCTCGTAATGGGTAACGCTGATGTTGATTTACCAGTGGTGACAGAAGGGGCTGAAAAGTAAACAAAACACGTAAAATTTAAAATGCAGTAAATCAGCTTTTCATTGAAAGAAGCTGACAGAACATTCTGATTTTGGAAAGTCAAACCAGGCAATCTTTTATGGCTTAAATTCACTGCAGCTGGTGTAAAGTGTCGTGTGGCGGTGGTAGAACGTCTCCCCGTATTTCACCATAGTGCAGTTTATATTTTTATTTGCCAACGTGCCTTTTATGAGACGCTAGGCATTAATGGGTTAACCCTTAAAATGCCAAGAAAACCTGCGTCTGAAAATGTCGTCTGTTTATGTCGTCTGCCGCATCTTCTTGCAAACTTTTCAAACATGCTTTTTGCATATAGGCAAGCAGTGTAGACCCAGATCAGACTGCTCCTAGAGGAGCAGTCTGATCTGGGTCCACACTGTTTGCAACAATGACTTTTAAAAGTAACCGGCAGAAGACAATTGTTGTGATTGGCGCTTTAAGCGTTAACTATTAGCGCTCCACTTAGAATGGTAGCAGAAGACATACTTATTTCTTTATCATTTTTCCGAGAAAATAAGGCTTTCATGTGAGTCGTCTGCTATATCAAAGTATATATAATAAAGACATTCCTAGCAGGGAATGCAACCTTGAGACAACCTCGAATCAAAGTCGACACCACGTCATGACGTTTCGTCGACGTTGATGGGACGTGGTATTAATGTTTTGTGCACGCTGGGTTATGACTAAAGTAATGCGATCTGATGGTCTGTATCAGGGGTGTTTCAAGATATCCAGATCTCATTCAATGCAATGGCCTGGCGTGATCTTGTGATGTGGGAACCTCCTCGCGACGTTTTAACCCTTAAACTGCCAATCACAACAATTGTAGTCTGCTTTGTCACCTGCTTGTGATTTTAAAAGTCGTTTTTGCGAACAGTGTGGACCCAGATCAGACTGCTTCTTAGGAACAGTCTGATCAGGGTCCACACTGTTTGCCGGTATGCAAAAAAAAGTTTGAAAAGTTTGCAGGACTATTCAGCAGACGACATAAACAGACGACATTTTCGGATGCAGGTTTTCTTGGTGTTTTAAGGGTTAATCATTAGGCTAGCGAGCCAACACTACGCTTTTATTGGATACCATTAACTCTTTCAGCGCCAAACAGACGACATTTGTCGTCTGCTTTTTTATTTTAACAAACTATCGCTTGGAAAGACGCTTATATGTAAAATTGATAGACTGAATGTCAAACAGCGTAGATCCAGATGAGACGGCTCATCTATGTTGTTTGCAAAAGCCTATTATTTTGTTTGTTTGTGTTGAGGTTTCACGGCCCAGTCAACCCAATGGGGTCATGTCGAGCGCGGTCAGTTTACCTAACTATACGTTTACTGGGAAGGCTTAGTCCTCTAAGCGGTTAACCAGTATTGTGCACATTCTTTCGCCAGAAACTGAAAACTGCCCTTCTTGAATCAGCGGAAGGGAGAGAATGACCGTAGAAAATATTTCATGATCGATCTCCACGAAAGAATGTTGCCGACCTCGGCGGGATTTGAACCCGCGACCTCCTTGTCTTCAGTCGGACAGCGCATCCAACTGAGCCACTGAGGCTGGCACATAAAGCCTATAATTATCGCCTGTGGCAGTGAATGAGTTAAAAAAAGCCCAGAACTAACTAAAATTCAACTTAATACCCAAATGTCACGGGCACTGGATACATGACCGTAACAGTGACAAGACTAACGCAGCATGCTCGATTCAATTGTGCAAAACAGCAACAGCAGCAGCAACAACAACAACAAAGAGTAATGTGACATCATAATTATAAAAAAATACCATAATTACTCTAAGTGTTTCAACAGCTCATCTCCTTACCATATTTGTCCTATAATTCTAACAAGTCCCCTTTACTACCTTTTTGTGGGTAGAAAACTGCTGGATGAATAAGAATACGTGTAGACACTGATTAGACGCCGCGCAAAGCGGCGTCTAGTCAGTGTCTACACTGTTTCTTACTGATGTCGGTCTACACTGTTTGCCCAAGCCTGTCTCTCCGTATACTTTGGGTAAATAAGGCAGATCTGTATGGAAAGTAATGTTTTATTTTGCTGCAAGAATGCTTCGCTCCGATGAATTTTCTGGCAGGTAAACACTTAGATGAGTAATATTAAATTAAATATACAATAAGTGTTTAGCGAATGTTTTTTTTAAAAACCTATGAACTATTCATGTCTGTAGCATGACAAGTATCCATCTTTCGGTCGTTCAAAGAGAGAGAGAGAGAGAGAGAGAGAGAGAGAGAGAGAGAGAGAGAGAGAGAGAGAGAGAGAGAGAGAGAGAGAGAATGTATACATACTTTCTTCACTGGAGTCCAGAAGCGAGTTGTTACCAGCCAGTGATATGTTCACTTGTGTTTTGACGTCTCCAACTAAAACAAAAGCAAATCATACTATACTTGCAGCAAAACCACGCCTTCCAACTTTTGTGCGTTTGGCATCACACACAGACACACGCACGCACTGAGGCACGCACGCACGCATGCACACATACATGAGTATTTAGCTGTAGACACACAAATTAATATCAAAGAGTTGTTATAAGCCGCTGTCAGAGGGGCCTATGCGGCCCTTCAAATTACAATGCTGTCATATGAAGAATCTAAATAAAACAAAGAAATTGGATTTTCCTTCTTTCATGTTTTCTAAGTTTTTTAGTCTAACCTTTATCAATTTTATTTGACTAAACTGCAGTTTGCGTTGAGTGCCATGTGGCAGCCGTAAAAAGTTGCCATGTACTGCACCATAGTATACATTAATTTTTAACCCTTAAAGCGTCAAGCAAAATTTGTAGCAGACGACATTCATTTTGTTTTTTATTTTTCAGAGAAACCAAGTCTTGACATTTCATGTGAACCGTCTGCCAAGCAGAGGATTCACATGAAATGTCAATACTTGTTTTCTCTGAAAAATAAAAATAAAATAAAAAAACATCTTCTGCTGCAGTTGTGATTGGCGCTTTAAGGGTTAATTTCCTTTGGATCATCTATTTACATGTATAATCCATGCTGGTATCTTGGAAAAGCGAACTCAACTGAAACCTAGTGGGGACGTGCGCAGCCCTGCAAACTACAATGCTGTCTTGTGAAGAGTTTCAATAAAACCGAGACTTCTATTTTCGTTTTTATGTGTTCTTTGTTATATTACTTTATGCCAATGTTGTATAGTGTTGTATAGTATCGTTTGACGTTTTTGTTTTTGTTATTTTATGAAAACTACCGATCCATACTCATTCGGACGTCAATGTTGCACACCGTTTGAATTGTTCTGAAGATTTCTTTTGTTGTTGTCATATTCGTCATACACTGGCACAAGTTACGTCGATATATGCAAGTTATAATTTTATTACATTTCCTCTCAAATAAACAAAATATAAGCATATAATACAAGTATCATACTTATTATACGTTATTCTTTATCTCATCCTGTACATGTAACATGTATGTTTGAACAACTTTACCTTACTTAACCCATATATGCTTAGCGTCTAACAAAAATGATATTGGCAAACAGTGTAGACCCAGATCAGACGCCGCAGAAGGCGGCGTCTGACCAGGGTCCACACTGTTTGCATTAACTTAAGGAAATTCTATAAATCATAATATTATGACATTTCCTCTCAAATACACAAAATATAAACATATAATACAAGTATCATACTAATTATATGTTATTCTTTATCTCATCCTATACTTGTAATATGTATGTTTGAACAATTTTATCTTCCTTAACACATACTTAGCGTCTAATAAAAATGATACTGGCAAACAATGTAGACCCAGATCAGACGCCGCAGAAGGCGGCGTCTGACCAGGCTCTACACTGTTTGCATTAAGGAAGTTCTATAAAACATATTCGAAGTAAAAACTGACCAGACACCCTGTTATTGGTAATAGACCCATACAAAGGGTAGTAGCAGAACAGCCAGTTAGGCTTAAATGGGTTAAACGTGAAGATACAGATATATACAGATATTGTTCTCGGCCCAGTTGTTCAAAACTAACGATGTCGTTAGTTAACGTATCGTTAATACTTTGATCATTAAATATGGCATATACACATCTTTTTCAGCAAAAATACATGTAAATTAGATATTCTTCTTACTAGAACAGTTAATATTTTGACCACTAACGAGCTCGTTAAGCTAACGCTGCTTTGAACAACTGGGCCTTGAAGTTGAGAAACTGGTTTAAATTATACCCATTTATGGACTCTTCTACCTCAACACTTTGGTTAGGCTGATTTCGAGTTAATTTTTATTATAACTATGTTTTGCGGAATATCCTGTATTTAATGCAAACAGTGTAGATCCTGATCAGACGCCACGTTCTGTGGCGTCAGGTCTGGGTCTAAACGGTTCGCAAATGTCCCTGTTGAGGACGCTAGGCATAAATAGGTTAAAATCATTTCGCGTTCGTTTAATTTTAAACTTTTACTGAAATAGTATGACTTTTTGTCTTGATGCTGCTACGATGATATTTGGTAAAAACAACAACACCAACAAACAAACAATATATATATATATATATATATATATATATATATATATATATATATATATATATATATATATATATATATATATTGTAGAACAACTATGAACAACTATGGATACTAAATAAATCACGACTGAATTGAGACAATGTTCTGGCAACAGCTTACTTACCAACGAATAGTGTACAATTAACCCTCTTTATACCGATACTCAATACAACGACCAATTTCGTAATAAGGATAATTTGGCTGGCACGAAACATTTGCTCAATAGAAGACAGTTGATCAGAAACTATGCAAGAATATTGCATTGAATACTTCAAAGAATATTTGTTTTGGATATTTGTCAGTGTGAGGCGATTCTAACAAATATCCAAAACATATATTCCATCATGAAAACACACCTATATAATTTTGACCCCCTTAAACCCCAGTTTTATATAGAAAAACTTGGATTTACAGGGGTATGCATTATTCTTCTTATTTCTGCTAAAAAATAATAGATTCTGAGTACTCTTTAGAACCGCCTTATCAATGCGGTTCTTACGAGTACCCACAATCGTTGATTTGAGCAGAAATATGAAAAATATCAGATTTTTTTTTGGTCGTAAAATTTTCAGTATATTTATACAGGCATGTGTTCATAATGCTTTGAGGAAATGAGACTGAAACGAACCCTTTCTTACATATCATTCTGCTGCGTTTAAGGAATCTTTACAACAGCAAATTCATTTTAAATGCAATATCACTGAGAACACATCATTACGAAAACACGCCTATACAAATATATGGAAAATTTCACCTCCGAAAACTGAAAATTTTCACATAAAAAAACTCTGATATTTTTCATATTTCTGCTCAAAACATAGATTGTGGGTACTCGTTAGAACCTGTAATAATGTATACCCCTGTAAACCCCAGTTTTACTATATAAAAGTGGGATTTAAGGGGGTCCAAATTATATAGGCGCTTATTCGTGATGTGCTATCACTGTAACGAGTGTTCGCTGTATTACCTTTAGGTTCTATGAAAACATAGTGTATCACCAGGGCCGTTGCTAAGGACAACAGTGCAATCACCAACATGGCAGAACAAACATAACACAATGTTCTTCGTCGTCGCCGGCGCTTATCCTCTTCATACTCGTACGAGTCCAATGACGGAGATTTAAAGCTGTTAGATAAATAAACGTCAGAGATTTAAACATGTTGGATAAACAAAACTCAGAGACCACCTGTTTGATAAATAAAATTCAGAAATTTAAAACTGTAGGATTTATAAAATTCTGAGATTTAAACCTGTTGGATAAATAAAAAAAATTTGAGATCTAAACGTGTTTGATTGTTAAAATTGAGAGAATTAAACCTGTAAAATAAATAAATTCAGAGATTAACATCTGCTTGATTAATAAAATTAAGAGATTTAAGCTTGTTAGATAACTAAACATTACGAAAACACGCCTATTCAAATATACTGAACATTTCACCTCAAAACCATAGATTGTGGGTACTCGTTAGAACCGCCTCACCGAGGCGGTTCTAACGAGTTCCCACAATCTATATTTTTGAGCAGAAATAAGAAAAATAATGTATACCCCTGTAAACCCCAGTTTTGCTATATAAAAGTTGGGTGTAAGGGGGTCAAAACTAAATAGGTATGTTTTCGTGATGATTCAAGGTTAAATGAAAGTCAGAGATTTACTAAAAATCGAAAAGATTGCCTTTAGAAACAAAGAACACATTATAGTTAGAAAATGGAAGTCTCGGTTTTATTGAGACTCTTCATAAGAAGAAATAGGTTTGCGACACTGCTTATATCATAGTGCAGGTTATATTTTATTTCCTTTGGGATCACTGAGCCCATCCTGGTTATTTTGAAACTCGAATACCGCTTAGGCCGGCATTAGGGGGCGTACGTATGCAGCCTAGCAAACTACAGAGTTGCATATGAAGAGACTCAATCAAACCGAGCCTCCGATTTTCGTGATTTTGTGTGTTGTTTGTTTCCAAAGGCAATCTTTTTTTGATTTTTTATTTTACGCCTTCTAGCGTATACGAGTATATAAGCGGAACTCTATTTTCAAAGAATAAACAATAAATGAAATTCTGAGATTTTAAAACTGTACGATAAAAGCAATCATGAGATTTAAACATGTTGCTTAAATAAAATTCATCTTTAGATGGAAAGATACAATTTAAAAACAATTCTCTAAACTAGACAAGAGGCCCATGGGTTCGATTCGCTCACCTAAGAAAATCAGTCATTGATATTTGCAGATGCCATGCAGCATGCTTCCTGTATTACTAGAGCAACTAGCATCACGAAAACATGCCTATATAATTTTGACCCCCTCAAACCCCACTTTTATACAGTAAATCTGGGGTTGAAAGGGGTATACAGAATATGTAAATTTTAGCCATCACTTTCTCATGTTCTACGGTTCAGTTATACGAACGATCGGATATAATAAACCAATTGTTACCCTTGTACGAAGGCAAACCCTGTGGTAACATTACCTGCGTCGGGTGAACAAATCGACATACAGTCGACTCTCGTTATGTCGACTTCGCTTATCTCGAATAACAGCTTATCTCGAAGTGAAAATCTGGACCCTGTTTACACATGAAAATCTAACAACAGGTATCAAAATATTATGGAAAAGGGGAGAAAGGAGCAATTTCTCTTCTTTTCCAACAATATTTTCAGTATATCTCTAAGTTCAGGAGTCAAGTTAATATTCATTTTGGGAAATGTGACTATCCGATTTATTTTTTCCAAAATTTGCAAATCTGATATGTCGAGGTACGGATATCTCGAAGTATTTCAGACAGTCTCTTTGACTTCTAGATAACGAGAGTCAACTGTATTACTTTCGAACAAGGGCAGAAATTGTATAAAATCAAAACAACAAGAAAAACAACAGAATAAAGGGCAACATAAACAGCAAACACACAACAGCTTAACAATAACAGCTAAAGAAAAATACAGGCTAACGTTGAGCCGATGGGAGGCACTTTATCATAGTCAGGATTCTCCCAAGGGTCTAGTTGTTTATTTGGTGGGGGCAGTTTCTCTTCTGTCTTCATTGAACTGGCGAGCTGTAGCTTCTTATTTAATAAGATCTGCAAAAAAAAAAAAAAAAAAAAAGTTTAATTACAGCTAATTACAATCGAACTTCAATGGCTCGAACATATTTCACCCTTATATACGACCATTTATGTCGAGAGGGTTCTTCTACTTTAACTCTTTGGACAGGTTCATTTTCTATATAAGGGGTGTCTGGTTAGTTTTTATTATTACCATGTTTTATAGAAATTCCTATGTTTAATGCAGTGTAAACCCTGATTAGACGTCTGATCTGGCTCTACACTGTTTGCCAATATCCCTTTAATGGGATGTCAGGCACAAATAGGTTAAGGTTATGGAATTTTTTTCTGGACATGGATAGTTCCAGTCTTGGTGGGTGGGGAGAGGGGGCGGGGATAGGAGTTACTCATGCGCCAGGTCAGGAGGCAAATGCGGATGATATAGGGATGTCTTCGATTTTCTACAGAATAATGCTATGTTGGGTGTACTCATTAGAATCGCTTCGATGCTTCGCTAATGAGTACACACAACACACATTTTCATGTTAAAATAAGAAAAATTCTCTAAAATATCTATAAATATCCTATGTTAGAATCAACCAGTTATGGTGGTCATTTGCTACAGTCGCGAATGCATGTTCTTTTTATGTTTAATTGAACACTGATTTTTTCATCTAACGCGGAAACATTAGCGCGTATTTTGTAGGCTATAAAACATTGTATAATGTTTAATGCCGAATATAAAAGAATATTGTATTGTATTGTTAATAATAATTTATGGGATAGCGGAATTTTAGTTTAGTACAGTTTTTATTATTATCATCATTATTGCAGTAACTTTAATGGTATTTCTGTTTATCGATAGACAATAAGGCCATGCCGTATATCATATTGACCTCGTCCAGCGAAAAAACGCTTTCGAACGCTCAAAATGCGCAGATTCAGATCATCCTGCGCATGCACACAGTATCATCCGGGTCTTAGCTCTCCATTCATACATTTTGTAGTATACGTATCCAATGATTCAGTAAGCGTACAGTGAAGGCTGATCTGGGCCATCGCATATGCCTGAAAACACGTTTTCGTATGGCACGGCCAAATATTGTGATCAATCAAAGTCGGGTTAAACGAACAAATGCGTTAAAAATCATAATAAACGTACCACGTGTGTCAGTTTCATCAAGTAGGTGTTAAAACTTGATTTAGATGGATTACGTCAATAAAACAAAATATTTTCTTAATTAGATCCGACACAGTTTAATTTACGGTTTATCAATGGAATAAGGTTCTTCAGCACAGGCTGAACACAATTTCCTCTTTCATAGAAATCAATATGTCATCTGATTTATGAGTTATTTATGACAATGCACTTGTTGATGGCGCTGTGTATGAATTATAATTGAATATATAAAATGTGTGGTTACAGAATTAAATTTAAAAAAAAATGTTTTTGAATTTAAATTCGACCTTTAACGTCATGTGGGGACTTTTAACAAACAAACATGGACCATATTGTCAGTTATACGTCTCACCTTGTTATAATTTACATGTTGCAAATTTCAATTATATTTATTCGTGGTTTTATTTTCAAATGCAATAGCAATTACAAATGTACTATGACATTTATTTAAGATATTTGAATATTGGATTCCATAGATTCCTAAAAGGAATATCAGCAAACAGAGTAAACCAAGATCAGTATGCATTAAATACAGGAATTATTATAAAACATGGTATTTAAAGAATTTAAACAGATATCCCTTCTACTTGAAATGCACCCGTCCAAAGAGATGAGGTAGAAGCCATTTGGCATAAACGGGTTAATAAATACAAACGCGAATATTATAGGATCTCTATTAGAATAAGTATAGAAGGACTAGCTTGAGCATCGCAGTCTGACAAGGCCGCTTTGTGTTTTGTTAAAATAGTCTGCGTATATCCTATAAGCCTTTACATGTACGAAAACACGCCTATTCAAATATTTTTAAAATTTCACCGCCAAAAACTGAAAGTTTTCAGATAAAAATTCTGATTTTTTCATATTTCTGCTCAAAACATATATTGTGGGTACTCGTTAGAACCGCCTCTCAATCTATGGTTTTAAGCAGAAATAAGAAAATAATGTATACCCCTGTAAACCCCAGTTTTACTATATAAAAATGGGGCTTAAGGGGGTCAAAATTACATAGGTATGTTTCCGTGATGCATGTCTCCGATTTTCGTTCGTTTGTGTGTTCTTTCTTTCCAAAGGTAGCTTTTTAGATTTTTAATTGTCTTTTCATGCAACATGTCTCCAGAGGAGACAATCTGAATGAAATATCAAGGGTATTTTTCTGGGTAGAATAAGAAAATATAACCAGTTTGTCGTCTGCTGAACTGGCCCAGAGAGTGGTAAAGGTTAAAGAGAAGTCACCGACAGGATACTTTGTTACCATAGTGAACCATGCATTCTTTGGACCGGTTCAAAATCTGGGCCCGGTTGTTTAAAGCATCGTTAGCTTAACGAGCTCGTTAGTGGTCAAACTGTTAACTGTTCTAATAAGTACAATATCTAATTCGCGGGCCCCCGTAGCCTAGTGGATAAGAGAGTTGACTCTTAATCCATTAGGTTTCTCACCGCTGTGGTTCGAGCCTAGCTCGGGTCATATGTGGGAAAGTCAAGTTCTGCTTACGGATGGTCAGGTGGTTTTTCTCCGGGTACTCCGGTTTTCGCCCACCTTCGATGAACGATCGGCTCGATATAAGTGAAATATTCTTGAAAGGGCCGTAAAACCCAAATCATAAAAAAAAAAAAAACAATATCTAATTCATAGGTATTTTTGCTGAAAAAATGTGAGTAGCTTTTGCAAATGCAAAAGCTACCCACATTTTGTCAGCAAAACTATTAGCAGTATGAGCATATCTGCCATGTTTAATGATCAAAGTTTTAACGATACGGTAACTAACGACATCGTTAGTTTTAAACAACTGGGCCCTGACATGTTACTATGTCCATCTAAATCATGTTTTAACACCTACATATTCTCCAAGTGCCTCAACATGTTGTTGCCGTTGAGTCCTCATCTTTGCTTCATGATAGGATTTATCTGTAGTTTATTTATTGCCCGTAATGATTCATGGATGAGTTAGATCTCCATGCGGACCGAGCAAATTTATGTGTTTTACCACTATGGAAGCTGTAGGCGAGGGTTGGTATTCCGTAAAGCTAGCTTAAGCCCCCTCCGTCTCCACCCCCAGTAATTTATTACTGACCATTTCAAGGCGGTACTTCAGTTGTGGTACTTTTTGTTAAATGTTCCGTAATTGCACGGCGGCGTTCGGGCCTCAGACTCAATGACGACCTCTTCGTGAAGCTTTTTACAAGAGGTTTGGGGCTAGATGAAATGTAATTGGCTTGGTCCGCCGTGGTTCAACTATTTGTTTTCTTTAACTCTGACTCGAAGTGGGTGTACAATTAACCAAGAGTACACGTCTTTCTTTGTCTATCATAGTGATTTATTTTGATTTTTTTTTATGTTTTCGCTATGATGCATCGACTGAGTTGGGAGCCTCTGTATTAAGAGTAGTATCGGGACCCAGGGTGAAGTTAAGAGGCTGTGAAAGTGCTTAAGCCCTCTCCCCGCCCCGGTAGCTTGTACTACTGATTGTTTAAGGCTGTGGTCCTATTGTTTCTCTTACTCTGTGTACCTTTATGGTTAATTCTACAAGGCGATTCATATTAAGTATTACCATCCGTTTTGTCCTTGTGTTTTTCAGTCCTTTTAGCATTGCGATTACCTTGTTTGGGGAAGAGATCTGGTCTGTGTGGTTTTCGTGTGTTTGTTTGTTTTACGCGTGGTGGTTGGTGTCTCTTTCCTCTTCTTCTTGATGTCAGAGATTGGCTGCGACTTGTGGTTCCTGGACTTTTTTTTTACCTTTTTGAAGTGTTTCACTTACAATGTTTCTTTTTTAACAATTATGTAAATAAGTATGTATTCAATTAAGTTTGGTTAACAGAGTTGCCACCTTTTTTGGAAAAGGGTACTAACTCTGCTCTCCATCTGTTATGTTTTAGACTGGTGCATTGTATTTATCTGTCTTTCCTTTTGATGTTGAGAACTTGAGATGGATCTGATTATGAGTTCACTCATTTAATTTATGTATAAATTCCCAAGGTATGTTGACCCACTGTTCCGAGATAAATAGACTTGAACATCAAGGCCTGGTCCCGAGGTTATAATTTGTTTTCGTGCTCAACTCAGCTGAGCATGAAATTTTCTCTGCTAATAAATATGAAAATGCCAACAATAGTTTGCATTTTCATATTTATTAGCAATGATATTTTCATGCTCAGCTATGTTTAGCGAGAAAGAATTTGCAATTTAAGATTTAATAGCAGGACAAATTTCATGACTTGAGTACGAAAATAGTTTTATAACCTCGAGACCGGGCTGCGTTCAGCAGATGCAAAATAGTTTAGGAAAAACGATTGCGAATGTTCTTGCAAACTACATAGCCGTATATGCAGAGACGCAAATACCACCGAGACCTTGATTTCCGTTCTTTCATGTATTCTTTGTTTCCAAAGATAACCTTTTTTGATTTTTATTGTGCTTTATTAAACGCAGCCCTGAATTATCAAGCTGTTTTTAAAAGCAATAAAGCAGTCTGGCAGCCGGAGACTGTTTATTTCATTTTACTTCACTGGACCTGGTATTAAGTGCCGTGTGGCGACCGTAAAACGTCTACCCGAACTTCAGCATAGTGCAGATCAAATTTATGTTTTCTTTGGGATTATTGAGCTCATTCTGTTTACTTGGAAAATCAAATATCGCTTAAGCGGTTGCTACGGGGACGTATGAAGTCTCGCAAACTACACCGCTGTATATAAACAGACCTAATAAAACCAAATCTCCAATTTTAGTCCTTTTGTGTGTTTTTTTTTTCCCAAAGGCAACATTTTAGATTCTTATTCTGCCTCACTGAACGCTGTTCTGAATTACCGAGATGTTTTAAAAGCAATAAAGCAGTCTGATAGCCGGGGATTGTTTTATGCCGTCATATCATGGCGAGTTTATGATATAATGAAATTAACGAGACAGGTTTATGCGTATCAACAACGCATAATACATTACTTTAAGGTGCAAAGGCTGCCAATGTCGCGGAATTTTGAATCTCAAATTTAATGAAATGACCCATCATGACATTAAAACGGTGGTATTTCTACATCCTACAATATTTACCCTAAGTATTCTGAGACAGCAAATAGTCTAGACCCAGATCAGACGTCGCTAAAGCGACGTCTGATCAGCGTTTACACTGTTTGCCATTCAGTCATCGTCGTTTAGATGTAACACCAAGTAGCCGAATGGACTTATTCAAAGTTAGAATATTAAAGAAGGGAAAAGAGTGAAGGCGTCCGAATATTTAGAGAAAATACCGAACACATACTTTTATTTCTTACTGTCTGCCTTTTGTCTAACACTTTTACAGACGACTACATATTCATTAAAATGAATGAGTATACTTTCAGGGGAGGCAATTTTGTGTCGCCGTCCTTCTGAAAAAATGGTCCAATCTTAAATGAAAGAAACTGCACCCCTTACGGGCATACGTTTTACTTTTGAGACAGTCCCCAATTCAGAAGAGACTAGGTGTGCAAGAAAACACATCGGAACTCGCAAACGTTTTCTCCCTTAAGCTTGAAAAATGCCATAACTACCAAATATATCTAGGTTCCTCCTACTGGTAACAATATGTGCACATAGTAAAGATCAAACACTTAGACGACTAAACCGTTCTAGAAAAAATGTGGTTAGGGTAATTCACTGGCTCAACATGACCTTAACAGTGTTGACTGCGCCGTAAAACTCCAAAAGCTAATACAAAGTTCCTAAAGGTGAATGAATTCCGGCCCATCACGAAAACATGCCTATATAATTTTGACCCCCTTAAACCCCACTTTTATATAATAAAACTGGGGTTTACAGGGGTATATATTATTTTCTTATTTTCGCTTAAAAACATAGATTGTGGGTACTCGTTAGAACCGCCTCGCCGAGGCGGTTCTAGCGAGTACCCACAATCTATGTTTTGAGCAGAAATATGAAAAAATGTCAGAGTTTTTATCTGAAAATTTTCAGTTTTTTGGAGGTGAAATTTTCTATATATTTGAATAGGCGTGTTTTCATAATGCCATTTCTTACCACTCTGACCGGAGCGCTTCTGATTCTCGCTCAGAAAAGGATAATCTCAAAGGAAAAAAAATCATTCGCATACAACAGTGCCTTTAAGGGGATTTGATACACATAGAAGATTTTCCGCCATTGTTTACAATACAACCTTTATGACCTCAGGTTTGTTTCTTGCTGCACACCAAATCCTATATAAAACACGGGTCTACTCTAAAAGGAAAGAATTGTTCCAGTCTGGAGCAAATGATTTTATTTCCTTCAGCTTTGAATAGACACCCCCTTCTGAAGATGTGTCTACTTCAAAAGGAAAGAATTTGCTCCTCTTGGTGCAAATTCTTTCCTTTTAGAGTAGACCCCTTTTCAGAAGGGAAAAAATTTTTGGGAGAGTGGCCTCCCTCTGAAAATGTATCCATTTCCCTTAAGAGAAGAACATTTTTTCAGAGGGCATTGATGCCTGTGGAAAGCAAATTAAATTTGTAGAACTTTCTTTGGAAAAGATACAAAAACTTTCAGCTTGAAGTGTCTCATTGAGGTGTAGATTGCTTATAACAAGTTAAGCGATTTAACGACTGCTGCCAGGAAAGTATGGAATAATCAAAATTTATTCAAATTATGTTTTCTTTCGTTTATAGGTGGTACACACACTCTCTCTCTCTCTCTCTCTCTCTCTCTCTCTCTCTCTCTCTCTCTCTCTCTATATATATATATATATATATATATATGTATATATATATATATATATATATATAATATTATATATATATATATATATAATATTATATATATTATATATTGCACAAGAACCGGAAGTAGATGTCCACAAATACTGTGAATTAGACAAATGAGCTGACCAGTTCTGTACTGGAGACAAAACGTATTTCCATTTTGGGGTTCGCAAGAATCGGAAACAAACCTTTGAAAAGTCGTGGTGTCTCATATATTCGTCGTACTTCTGATAAAGTGGACCATCGAAGAACATCGTCCATGTTGGATTGTCTCGAGGCTTCTCGTCTTGTTTCATAACGCCTTCCACTGTAGTAACAGCCAATAAATCGTCTCAGAGACTAGAATATATATCATATACATGAGTGCAATGTTTTGCTAAATTATCAAAAGTAAATCAATGACAATAATGTGACAATGAAATGCTCAAAATCACACTTGAAACAAAATGTTTAGGAGAAAGGATACACGAATTTGTTTTGCGTCCCTTCAGAAAATATGTCTACGTCAAAAGAAAGCGTTGGCTTGGCAGAGGGAGCATTTTCTTCTCTTTTATAGTAGACACCTCTTCAGAAGGGTACATGTAACCAGAACAAACGCTTTCCATTTAGAGTCACATAAGCTGTCTGCCTAGTAAAACTAGCAATATACCTAACAAATGTATCCAGGCCTCTTAACGTCACCTGTTTCAAAACAAATGTATCTAGGTCTCTTAACGTCCGCTGTTTCAAAGGCGAAACGCTCTTTAACCACATTACACATGGACTTTACATGCGTAAGAAAAATATTTACAATAAAATAACATTAACATAAATAAATTTTTTTTGTTTCTTAACCATAGGGGCTACTCTTTAAGAGTAGCCCCTACTTTAAAAGCAATTATAGGCATATATTTTTCAAGATTTTTTTCCTGGGTTTGAGAAAAACTAATTCCTTTTTGGCTACACAACTGTGTCTGACATTTCAGTAGCAATGTGTGAAAATATACCTTCGAGTAGGTCGACGTGTCTATTCGAGTAATCTGATAAGGATCTGTCCGCCCTTTAGATTAGTGTTGGGTATCGGCCCATTACGAAAAACCGAGTGATCATCGATTAATGATCGACTTGTAAAAATATATTAACTCTTAATTTAGCCCACTTAAAGGTACTTATTCAGTGCTCCAGATCAATAAAAGGGGTAGCCTGATAATATTTCTGTCATTTCTCCATGGAAACATATGTTGTGGGTACTCATTAGAAACGCCTCCGCGAGGCGCTTCTAATGAGCACTTACAACAAATGTTTGCATGGAGAAATAAGAAAAAAATATCTGTACTTTTGAGTTGAATTATTTTAGGCTATTTTATTATCTTTTTTTTTTCAAAAATAATATTGACCACTATTCTAAAATGAACCAAATAGACAGCTTTGAATTTCGTGTCTTTATAAATTGCCAAAAAAAAAAAAAAAAAAAAAAAATAAAACGTGAGGAAAACCTGTTTCTAAAAAAAGAACTTTCTGACAGTCACAAGAGGCAAAAGTGACTGATGATCGATTATAATCAGTGGCAACGCTGCTTTAGATAGCGAAGGAGCTATCGGTTCTTCAAGTGGATGTGCAGGCTGATCAGATCATTACAAAAACTCGCCTATTCAAATATATTGAAAATTTCACCACCAAAAAATGAAAGTTTTCAGATAAAAATTCTAATATTTTCATATTTTTGCTCAAAACATAGATTGTGGGCACTCGTTAGAACCGCATCGCAGAGGCGGTTCTAATGAGTACCACAATCTATGTTTTGAACAGAAAAAGCTGAGGCGGTTCTAACGAGTACCCATAATCTATGTTTTGAGCAGAATGAGGCGGTTCTAACGAGTACCCACATCTATGTTTTGAGCAGAAATAAGAAAAGTAATTTGTATCCCTGTTAACCGCAGTTTTACTGTATAAAAGTGGGGTTTAAGGGGGTCAAAATTATATAGGTATGTTTTCGTGATGATTGCGAAAATGGGGAATTAGAATGGGAAGGTGTTTGGGACGGGTTAGAAATAAAGAGGCCGTTCATGTGGTTCAGATCATACTGTGCATCGGTATAGTTTCATTGTTTGCTATCTGTTGACTTGTTCATTCTACGGAAGCCAAAACATGCTATAAGCACATAACATGTAAAGACGCGGGATACATGTAGACAGTTCCACAGACGTGCGATCCTTGTTAAATTAGCGAAACCTATGGCGTCAATTTCTTTTATTAAAATCGCGGTTCGTTCTCTGAACAAAAAAAAAAAACAACAACAAAAAAACAAAAACAACAAAAAAACAAAAAAAAAACAAAACAAAAAAAAAACAAGACATTACCTGTATTCCAGTATCTTTTCTTTTCTTTGATGAAAAATAATCCACTCAGCTTCCCAGAAAATATTATTCACTACAAGATAATGCAATTTATTCACACAATACTCGTAAACAACCTGCTTACTGCAATAATAAACAAAACAAATACAAAACAAAACAAATACATTTTAACGTTTACCACTCTGTGGGCAAATTCAGCAGACGACAAATTGATAATATTTTCCTTATTTTTCCCAGAATATAGGCTTTGACGTTGCATGCAACTGACTCCTAAGTAGAAAATTAGGAGACGATTTGCATGGAATGCCAAACATATTTTCTGGGAAAAAAGAGAAAAGCATTTCAGGATATAGTCTGCTGTAATTTGTACCTAGCATTAATGATGGTCACAGTTGCAGTTATCCTACAGAAATGACATAAAGACATAATGAGGTTGGTGTATTTAAGAAACAAAATTATGCGTTAATTATACTGTGTTTAAATTACCGTAACGTTCAAGTAATAAGACATTTTAATGTCAAAATGGGTCATAAACATATGGGTTATGGAATGTGCCTTTGTTTTTGTTAAATCCAGTCCAGACTGAGGTTGGTTGGTTTTGAGTTTAACAACCCAGTCCACACTATTAAGGTCATGTCGAACCGGACAGTTTACCTGGGCACACTTTTACTGGGCAAACTTCGTCCTCTAAGCGGTTAACCAGTGCTTGTGCACATTCTTTCGCCAGAAATTGACAACTGCCTTTCTTGGTTTAAACTTTTATTTCATTTGTATAACATGTACAGATATATAGAAATATGAAACTCATGATACACACATTATACAAAAGGGATCCAGAAAAAAGTCTGAGACTTATTTGAATCTGTATCCAATATCTGCAATAACTCTATACTATTTAACAATTTCGTGATCATGTCAATTTTAAATCATCGTTACAGTTATAGCTATTAAACTTAAGCTGCACTAAGTATCTAAATAAAAATGGGGCTCCACGGGGAATGGAGTTCAAATTCTTTTTTCCATGTTGAAAAGTGGTCTTCTAAGAATGATAGAAAGAGAGCAAGAACGAAAGAACAGCCAAAGTCGAGTCTCGCGGTCATCAACAATTTTGTCTTAAAACCAGCCAATAAATAATCAAGCACCCTCTTACTCATCAAGAGATTTCAACAATGATATATATATATATATATATATATATATATATATATATATATATATATATATATATATATATATATATATATATATATATATATATATATATATATATATACAACATATACACACATACACACACACACACACACACACATATATATATATATATATATATATATATATACATACACATACATACACATACACACACACACACACACACACACACATATATATATATATATATATATATATATATATATATATATATATATATATATATATATATTTGAGAAAATCCTCAACAACTTTTGATGTGTTCAGCGTACTTTATGATAAAGAGACCGTCCGGATCAAAAACGTTTAGAGTTGATGATAAATTCCTGCACTGCCAAAAATATTTTTTCATTCTCATCGTTTGTCAAATTTTCACTACCATGCAGTAAATTATCGAGATTCGGCTGGCAAATAAGAGAAACAGTATCGATAAGTTCCTGTCGTATCAGCCTGAATTGCTCGCACTCAAAGAGGAAATGCTTATTATCTTCGACAGCCCCACATTCGCAAAAAGGATTGTCTAAAACATTTTTAAAAAGAGATGATGCCTCAGCGAACTACAATTTAATCTTAATCTGGCATGGTATACTTGGCCTAACCTTTTCCCAGCATTAAAGTAGGCTGGCGGGTTTCTTGTAGTACCCTGGAGTTTATGTTTAAATGCTGCGACCGACGTTGAGTCTTTTTATATTTTCTGACAGCTCGTTCCAACTACGCGTCACAAATGGAAGGAATGAATTATAATATAATTGGGAATTAGCGGAAATAGTTCTTAAATCAGAATCGTTCCTCAGATTGTATACTGCCGTACTACCAACAGTTGGTGGTACCAAAGAAGACAAGTAATCAGGTACAAGATCATTTTGTATTTTATAATAGAGAATGAGCTTGTGATTTTCTCTTCGGGATGAAAGGGATTCCCAGCCAACGTCAGAGAGGAGAGCATGTATAGAGACTAGCTTTGTTGCCCCTGTTACAATGCGAGCAGCCTCGTTTTGGATTTTTTCTAATTCATTTGCTTCATACTGGGTGCAGTTGTTCCAGACAACATCAGCGTATTCGAGGACCGGCCGGATAAAAGAAATGTATATTGTTTGAAGTGACTTTCTGTCAAGGACAAATTTAAGTTTGCGCATTATATTGATCCGGTACCATGCCTTCGCTTTAATGTATTCTAAGTGGTCATGCCAAGTACAGTTACTGGAGAAGATGAGACCTAAATGTTTATGCGAATTTACCTGGCTTATCTGGTGTTGGTCCATGGTAATAGGGGGATGGTAGGGTTTATTTTGCTTTCGAGAGAAAATGACTGACTCGGTTTTAGTAGGGTTAAATGCTACACATGTACTAGCCATTTAGTTGCCCACAAGTATATTTTAGCTAAATCAGCGTTAAGGTGCTCGGCTGCGGTAATCGGATTTTCTACAATGATGTATAGACTTGTATCATCGGCAAAAAGCCGTATTGTAGAATGTATGTCTTCAACTATGTCATTTATGTAAAGAGAAATAAAAGGGGGCCTAGAACGGAACCTTGAGGGACACCGGCCTTTAGATCTACCCAAGAAAAGGCAGCTCCGGGTAGTACTACCCTCTGTTTTCTATTGTCTAAGTAGTCCTTGAACCACAATAGAAGCTAGCCAGAAATACCAATTAATTGAAGTTTGTAAAGAAGACCTTGGTGCCACACCCTGTCAAACGCTTTACTTGCGTCACAAAAAACCGCACGAACCTCCTTCCCATCGTCTAAGGCTTTACAAAATGTGTTATAGATATCAACTAGTTGGTTAACAGTAGAGTCCCCGGGTATAAAACCTGATTGCAAAGACGTAAGTATTTCATGGTCACGAGTGAAGTTAAAAAGGTTTTTATGAACGATTTCTTTCTTGAATAAGAGGAAGGGAGCTAATGACCGTAGAAAATATTTCATGATAAATCTCTATGACAGAGAGTTGTCCGACCCGGCAAGGATCGAACGAGCGACCTCCTGATCACCAGTTGGACGCACATCCGAGACCGGTATTTTTTTTTCTAATTTTTAGCCTGAGTAACACTCCTCACATTGTGTATTGGAAGAGTCGAATTCAATTTCAGGTATGTCAGGCTATGTGCTTCAAACATTCCTAGAGAAAATGCGGCGTCTGATCTGATTCTGCACTGTTTGGCAATAACCCTTTTGTGTGGGAGGTGGTGGTGGTGGTCCATGGTCCCAAAGATGTTCGAGCCATCGAAGTTTGACTGTACATAGATGTTTACAAACTAGTGACGTTGGTGACTTTTTTATGGTTATTCAAATGATCGGAGGCACTCTGACAACTGTTATTCACAATGTCGGAGTAGCTGTTGTTCTGATGTCAGAGGTCGTAAATAAAGGTCCTTAATTGCTGCTAAATAAATTTTGTTTTAGGTATGTTAGTACAGTAAGTGAGGCCCTATAATAGAAAAAGTAACAATGCAACTATAAGACGAAATATCTAAGACGTTTCGTTTATACAGGTCATAAAAAAATATTGTTTTGCGTGCTTTCAATCAGCTATAGTATTGTCACCTTTTCGAATAGAATACTTCTTGCAAGTTAACAAGTCATTATTCATATCAAGTACATTCATGAACAAAAATTCTTTTTTGTGTTTGTACAAGTCATTAGTTAGATTCAATATTGATGGCTTCATGTTTTGAAGAAACATATACGTATGGTTGAAAATGTTCAAAGACGTGCTACTAGACTTATTCCTGAGTTGAGGCTCCTATCCTACAGTGACAGGCTTAATGAACTAAACTTACCTACTCTCTTATGTAGACGTAAACGTGCTGATATAATACAGGTATTTAAAATAATGAAAGGGATCGACGATATTCCCTTTGCTGAGTTCTTTCAAATATCAGAATCTTCAACAAGAGGTCATAATTAAAGCTTTTTAAGCCACGATGCCATAAATATAAACGTCAAAACTCATTGTCGGTGAGAAAAGTTGAGGAATGGAATTCATTACGAGGATTTTTTAAAATAGTTCTTCCATTCAAAACAAAATTGGATAAAAACTATGGATTAATATAGTATTTGAGGACACTGATATTTACTAATACATGGACATGTATAATTATATAATAACAAAGGCCACAAACTAAACGTTAATTTTCCCAAAGAATTCTCATTGAGTAATACGACACCGACAGTTAGTGGGAGATTTCTACTTTGTGACTATCCATTTACTATTTCTAACTTCCGACTGCCTACCTCCTTATTCTGACCTCTCATTACCTACTCCAAATTCCCACTTCCGACTTCTTAATTCCTCAATTCCTACAGCCGACTTCCAATTCCTCACCTCATTCTTCGGACTTTCCATTTCCTGCTTCTGAATTCCTGTCTTCTTACCTAAATGTCGTTACATATATAAGAGCCTGAGATCAACATACTACATGTAAAATGGTATTTCGGAAAATCATAAAGTCGATATAGACAAAGGCAAGATTAGGAAACTTCAGACAGACAGACATGGACCAAAAGTAAATGGGGTGTAATCAGGCGTTTAGGGAAGGTACACATTGCTTGGTAAGCACGTTTCGCCCACCATGCGTAACAGCCTGAACAGGGATGTAGAAAAAATACGCGAATTAATGTCTTTGTTTAATTTCTCTATGGAATGTGGTGAAATGCCTGATATTCGGAAACAAGCTAATATCACTCCAATTTTCAAAAAAAAAAAAAAAAAAAAAAAAAAAAAAAAAATGATCCGGCGGACCCAGCCAATTATAGACCTATCTCCCTCTTGAGTTCTATAGGGAAGGTTTTGGAAAAATTAGTACACTAATATGTATTTAACTTCTTTCGGGATAATAATGTTATTACTACACTCCAATCAGGTTTTGTGCCTGATGACTCTACAGTTAATCAGCTAGTTGACATTTATAATACTTTCTGCAAAGCACTTGATGAGGGCAAGGAAGCACGTGCTATATTCTGCGACATAAGTAAAGCATTCCACAGTGTCTGGCACAAGGGACTTCTTTTTAAGCTGCGTTCGGTTGGTATAAGCGGCACTCTACTACACTGGTTTGCAACATATCTCAGTCCCTCAGGGCTCCATCCTTGGTCCTCTCCTATTTCTTGTTTATATTAACGACATAGTTGAAAACATTAATTCTAAAATTAGACTAGTCGCAGATGATACTAGTCTTTTTATTATAGTTGATAATCCTATCGATGCTGCCCGTAAACTCAACAGCGATCTGGAAACGATTCACCAATGGGCAACTAAGTGGCTCGTAACTTTCAATCCTTCCAAAACTGAATCTCTTCTTCTGTCTAGGAAACATAACGGAACGCGCCATCCTGAAATCACCATGAACCAGCAACCTATCGGAGAAGTTAACTCACACAAACATTTAGGCATTACTGTAAACGGTGAATGTTCGTGGAATGAACATTTGTCAGAACTAAAGTCTAAAGCGTGGCAGCGAATAAATATAATGCGCAAATTAAAATTCATCCTTGATAGACAATCCCTTCAAGCAATCTGTTTTTCTTTCATACGACCATTATTAGAATATGCAGATGTAGTTTGGGATATCTGTACCCAGCATGAGGCAAACGAACTTGAAAAAATTCAAACGGAGGCAGCACGAATTGTAACTGGAGCAACTAGACTAGTATCAATAGATTCTCTACGTACGGAAACAGGATGGGAAACGTTAGCCTCTAGACGACATAAGCATAAATTATAATTATTTTTTAAGATGAAGTCTGAACTTTCTCCTTCTTATCTGTCATCACTTGTTCCTCCTTCAGTTGGTGCAAACTCTGCGTATAAGTTGCGGAATGCAAATAACATTGAAACCATACTAGCGAATTCTCAGCAATACTACAATTCTTTTCTTCCATCGGTTATTCGAAGCTGGAACGAACTACCGCAAGAAACACGAGACTCGTACAATATAGCTTCGTTTAAAAGGCACCTTAACGCTGATATTGTCCTCCCACCTGATTATTATAATGCAGATAAACGACTAGGCCAAATATACCACACTCGCTTAAGAACGAGATGCAGCTCATTAAATCAACACCTTTTCTCCAAAAACATCACTCAGAGCCCTCTATGTATATGTATCTTTCTAGAATGCAGTCTCTATAACAATATAAGACATGACATGCTAACTGCTATTTCTCGGTTTTGTAACCAAGGGCTAGACGTTCTCCTTTAGGGTAATACCACCCTTTCAAATGAAACAAACATATCAATATTCGCTGCTATTCATACTTTCATAAAAGGAACCAAACGCTTCTGTTAATGTCCTGTAATACATTCATAGTACAATTATTATTCTTTCTTCGTCAAAATACACCGTGTAATAGCACTCTTTTTTCATTTTCCTGTCGTTTAATTTTTGGATCCTTTGACCCCGATTATGGACTTGTGGCGAGACTTGTAGAAGTGATGCTTAAAACCTACTCATATGTGAAATTAGACATAAGCTCCGATCCCCGTGGAGCGAACTGATCAATCAATTATTGGTATGTATTACCTATCAAGAAATTAACAATAGTATATTCATATATTGAGACTGGTTGTTACGTTTCTGATTATGTTAATCACATACATTTAGTTTACTTTATTAATTGTAGTTGGGATACAGATCTAAATAAGTCAGATGACTTCCTTCTGGATCCTTTTTGTATATATAACAAATATATGTTCTGGTTTGTATTTTCTGTAAAGAATTATACAAATAAAATACTGTTTAAACTAAGTATAGTCCGGGATCTAGAAAGTCTGCTGCGACTTGTGCTTATGGTATTCCCTGGTCTTTTCGTTTTTACCTTCCGGCTGTGGCAAAACATCAGATGTAAGGATTAACAAGATCATAATGCCTCCCATAGAACTTCTTAAGTATTGCCCCCAGTTTAGTTCAGTTTAGTTGGTATCCAGAGTCAAAAGCCTCGTGGTGGGAAATAAAAATAAAACAGACATTTTCTTATATATCATTATGTTGCATTTACGGGTTATTTACAACAGAACTCTCATTTTACCAGCTATACCACTGGGAACAAATGTTATCTTTGTAACGAGGATCCTATATCATTTAAGGAAAAACAAGCAAGTCGACCTAGTTGCCGTGAATATTAATAGGTATAGCCTATGGGCCCTCCAGTACGAGACCGCCAGGAATGAAACAGCTTTCAAAACGAGATGAATGTCATTAAATCCTTTCCGCAGTTTCGGAGGATGTTGCAACCCCGCGATGGCATGAACTGTTAACCAGTTACTGGACAAGGTGCTGAGTTAGGAATCATTTTGAGCTGTAATAAAACTAAGTAACAATTACATGATAATTACCCTCTGCTGCCTACAGAACAGCAGGGTATAGCATCTGGCAGGGGATAGGTAATTGATACCCTTCCAGCCAGATTGGACAAATTAATACGGTCCTGCTGATTACAGTTATAAAATTTCTGTGTGTGTGTTTCATACGTAGCAGCATTTTCTGATATATTACCTTTATAGTTTGTTTTAAAATCATTACGAAAACACGCCTATTCAACTATATTGAAAATTTTACCACCAAAAAATGAAAATTTTCAGATAAAAAGTTCTGATATTTTTCAAATTTCTGCACAAAACATAGATAGCGAGTACTCGTTAGAACCGCCTCGTCGAGGCGGTTCTAACGAGTACCCACAATCTATGTTTTTGAGCAGAAATAAGAAAAATAATGTATACCCCTGTAAACCCCAGTTTTACTATATAAAAGTGGGGTTTAAGGGGGTCAAAATTATATATGTATTAAACACCTGACCACCCCAAGCAGAGTGACTAGAGCTACACTTCGAACCAACAGCGGTGAGATGATGAGAAATTGAGGTAAAAATAACTCCGATCAGACTTTGGTAACATTAACTATGCGTTGAAGACGACTATTCTGATTAGATTGTGCAGACATGAAGACTAATCTGAATCTTCATTCTCTCCACTTTTCTGTCTCATAGTTTTTAACTGTGACCCGACTAGTTTTTTCAATATCACATGTACATGTGGAAAAGTAGCACCAGTATGGTTTCCTATTTAAAAGAAGCGATCCTGCACATATTCTGATCAAACTGAACTGTGATACAGGCTGATCTGAGCTTTCACTCTCTGCACATGTATTATTTGAAAATGTATTGTTGCCATCTGCGAACACCAAAAGTGCAGATCAGCCTGCGCATCCATGCAGTCTGATCAGCAACTTTGTTGGTAATTGCTTGGATAGTTTAACGCATCTAGCTTCTATATATGAAATACCATGACTCCAGGTAGTGTGTAACTGAGCTTACCAGTTAGAGTCTTACTTCGTAGGAGATCCAAAGGACAGGTTTTCTCATGAAGAGGCTCAGTTTGTAGTTGTTTTTTGTCCATGCTATATTTTATTCTTTGTAAATGCAGCGATATGGGCATGACAGTCAATGAGCGTGACCATTTGAATAACCTCTCAATCCCGTTTCAACAGTAGGATCGACATGAAACTTGGTGGAAACTGACCAGTTGATTTCTGAAGAGAAAGTGTTTATCAATATCATGATTTTATACATGTATACAACATAAGGGCAAGGGAAGATAAACCTCGCAGAATAAAATGTTGATTGTACAGTCGAACTTTGATGGCTCGAACACCGATGGCTCGTTTACCATGGCTTATTCGAACTCATTTTTGAGTCCTTACGGAATTTTTCCGATAGTTCAAGAAAACAAATATTGAGGGAAATTTTCTTATTTTATTATGAAATTGTATGTTGTGTGTACTCATTAGAATCGCCTCATCGAGGCGATTCTAATGAGTTCACACAACATACATAATTCTGTTGAAGATCGGAAACAGCTCGATAAATTATCGCCATTCGCTTCCTGACCTGGTGCCATGATTAAATGTCAATGGCTCGAACTACCCATCGCTCGAACAAATTTCCATGGTCCCAATGATGTTCGAGCCATTGAAGTTTGACTTTAACTTAAAGCTTTTGCTACTTCAATCATATATTGTAAGTTTTAGACACTTCAACTATTTTTGTCTTCGTGTGTGTGTATTCATTGCTCTCAAGGGTCATTCTTTTTATACTAAAGCTATTTTCGATCTATGGGTCATCCTGTTGCTACAGAGTGTTTCACATCAAATCGCCCAACGGTTTGGGTGGAGAAGTCAAAAATTGGTTTTCAAGATGGCGGCTATGGCGGCCATTTTGGATTTCCGGTCGGCATGATTTTGGCTATTTTTCATCTACACGTCAACCTGTTGCTACATTGTAAGTTTCAACTTAATTTGCTTTGCGGTTTGCGAGAAGATGTCCAAAGCAGATTTTCAGTATGGCGGCTGTGGCGGCCACCTTGGATTTCCGATCGACACGATTTTAGCTCATTTCAATCCAGAAGTTGTCCTGTTGCTACAGAGCAAGTTTCGGCCCCAGTCGACCAAAGATTTGGGAAGAGATGTTAAACATTGATTTTCAAGATGGCTGCTCATCAAGTTTAGCTATTTGTGTCTACTAGGGGCCCCGATGCTCCTCACAAAATTTCAACTCGATTGGATCATAGTCTGAAGAGATGACTATGAATATGAATTTTCAACATTTTCCCATATATATATAGAGAGAGAGCCAATTTTAATGCATGAGAAAGCAAATTTGACCTTGCCGTAAAAAGGTCAAACGTCAACGTAGAACTATCATTTTAGCAATTTTGGTAGACCTCTCGTCCCCGATGATTTGTGCAAAGATTAAACCCATGGCTTATTTAGTTCGGGAGAAGAGATTTTTAAAGGTTTTAACCATATATGGGCATGGCAGCCATCTTGGTAAATGGACCGCGACTAGTTTAACAATCTTTCGTTTCCCTGCCCCTAGGAGGCTCCACTTGAAATTTGACCAACATTGACCCAGAGGCTTCAGAGAAGTCGTTTGAAATTCTCAACATTTTCACATACAAATGAGCCCATACAAATGCATAGGGAAGCAAACTTGACCTCGCCGTAAAAACGTCAAACGTCAATGTAGGACCATTATTTTAAGAACTTTGGTAGACCTCCAGAATCCGATGATTTGTGCAAAGATTCATTCCTAGGACATTCTCGGTTCAGGAAAAGAAGATTTTTAAATGGTTTTACTGTACATGGGCATGGCGGCCATCTTAGTCAACAGACCACGACCATTTTAGCAATCCTTCATTCCCCAAACCTAAGAAGGCCCCATATGAAATTTGAACAAAATTGGCTCAGCCGCTCCAGAGGAGAAATCGTTCGAAAATATTAACGGACGTACGTACGTACGGACGGACGACGAACAAAAAGTGATCACTAAAGCTCATCCTGAGCATAGCTCAGGTGAGCTAAAACTTGTTACATGACTCTCCTTCATGGTAAGGGTGCGTGGGAGCGAGTCCGTCCATCCGTCCGTCCGCCCCCTGTCCGTCATTAGCACAGAGCGTTGGGATTTGCGATAGCGTGCCATCGAGTGCGCATTCTAGTTTTTTTTTTTATTTATTAATATTTTTATTCTATTTTATTTATTTATTATTATTATTTTCAAATTCTCGAACAGGAAATGGTTTATTCTAATCTATCTGCACTGTGCTGCATAAATGAATGGACTGATCTTAATATTCGCTGTTCGCACATGACAATTACTGGCATTTCAACCCAGTAGTTATTTTTCATCCCCACGCGATGGGGACGTTGTTAACGCCTTCACATAGTAAAGGTGTGCGAGAGCAACATTATTTTTCCATCCGTCCGTCCGTGTCTGTCCGTCTGTCATACTATCAGCAACAGTAGCACGAAGCGTAAGGATTTTGTGATGGCGTGTCATCAACTGCGCAATATAGTTTATAGCTTAACTGA
The DNA here is from genome assembly GCA_964016985.1 of Anodontia alba. NCBI lineage: Eukaryota > Metazoa > Mollusca > Bivalvia > Lucinida > Lucinidae > Anodontia > Anodontia alba. The sequence goes on from OZ024832.1 coordinate 72,719,557, forward strand.
GCACGAAATGCTCAAGGTGAGCTATTGTGGTCAATCACAGCTAAAATCTTTCCGAACAGAAATTCAAGATGACCACTGTGGCCGCCATCTTGAAAATCTATCTCGTGCTTCTTCTCCTTAACCGAAAGGCCAATTAACTTGAAACTTACTAGGAAGCATCGGTGTGACTTGTAGATATAAAAGCTGGCCGGCCTCGGTGGCTCAGTTGGATGCGCCGTCCGACTGGAGACCAGGAGGTCGCGGGTTCAACCCCAGCCGATGTCGTTAACGTTCTTTCGTGGAGATTGATCATGAAATATTTTCTACGGTCATTCTCTCCCTTCCGCTGATTCAAGAAGGGCAGTTGTCAGTTTCTGGCGAAAGAATGTGCACAATACTGGTTAACCGCTTAGAGGACTAAGCCTGCCCAGTAAACGTGTGGTTAGATAAACTGACCTCGCTCGACATGACCCCATTGGGTTGACTGGGCCGTAAAACCCCAACACAAACAAACAAGATATAAAAGCTAATGTCGTTACCTTTTTTTGAAGATAAAAATATTTAAAATCGATCCGATCGGAAATCCACAAAGGCCCCCTTGGCCGCCATCTTGAAAAACTATTTTTTGGCTTCTTCTCCTGAACCAAAAGGCCAATTGACTTGAAACTTTGTAGGAAGCATCGGGCTGATTTGTAGATAAAAAAGCTAAAATCGTTCCGATGGGAAATCCAAGATGGCTTCCATGACCGCCAATTTGAAAATGTGTTTTTCGCTTCTTCTCCTGAAACGAAAGGTCAATTGACTTCGTTTGAATTGGAAATCCAAGATGGCCGCCATCTTTAAAATCTATTTTGTTTACTTCTCCTACTAAATCGAAAGACCAACTGGCTTGAAACTTGGTAGGAAGCTTTGTTGTGACGTGTAAATCAAATATAGATAAAATATTCCCAATCGAAAATCCAAGAAGGCCGCCATGGCCACCATCCGGAGAATCTGTTTTTTGCTACTCCTCCTGAACTGAAAGGCTAAATGACTCGAAACATAGTGGGAAGCATCAGGGTGACTTTTAGATAAAAAATAGCTAAAATCCTTTCGTCTTGAAATCAAAGATGTCCTCCATGGCTGCTACCTTGGAAGTCTATTTTGCGCTTCTTCTTCTGAACCAAAAGGCAAATGGACTTGAAACTTGTTAGAAAGCATCAGGATGATTTGTAGATCAACAATAGTTAAAATTGTTCCGATCGGAAATATAAGATGGCTGCCACCGTTGTCCTCTTGAAAATCGATTTTGAACTTGTTTTTTTCTTGAACAGAAAGGCCCAATTAATCGAAACTTGATAGGAAGTATCGAGGTGACTTGTATATCAAAAATAGCTAAAATCATTTTAATCAGAAATTCAAGATGGTTGCGCTAGCCACCATGTGGAAAATTATTTTGAACTTTTTCTCCTGAACCAAAAGGTAAATTGACTCGAAACTTCCTGGTAATCAGATAAGCGATACAAGACCCTTGGCCCTCTTGTTATTTTTCTTTATTTTATTTTTTTTATTTATTTTATTTATTTATTTATTTATTTATTTTTTCAAATTACCAAACGGAAAAATGATTTATCAACTGCACTGAATTGCATTTACACTACTATTTCCTTATTTCTTCCCTTATTTCTTATCCCCACGCTTTAGCGATGGGGATACTGGGAACGGATCAGTCCGTCCGTCACGCTATCTCCTCCTAAACCACTGGGCGGAATTCAACCAAATTTGTTACACGACTGTTACATGACTTCCCTGCGTAGTAGGAGTGAGGGAGAGCAAAATTATGTTTTACTCTGCCCCATGTGACCTTCGGGTGTGATCAAAAGGTCACCGTCTGTCTGTCCGTCCGTCCGTTAGGATTTGCTATATGACTTCCCCACATGGTAAGGATGGGCGATAGCAACATTATTTTTCCGTCCGCCCGTCCGTCATTCTCAGCAACATTAGCATCAAGCGTGGAATTTTGCGATGGCGGGCCGTCGACTTCGCAATCCATTACGAAAACACGCCTATTCAAATATATTGAAAAATTCACCTCCAAAAAACTGAATATTTTCAGATAAAAAACTCTAATATTTTTCATATTTCTGCTCAAAACATAGATTGTGGGTACTCGTTAGAACCGCCTCGCCGAGGCGGTTCTAACGAGTACCCACAATCTATGCTTTTGAGCAGAAATAAGAAAAACAATGTATACCCCTCTAAACCCCAGTTTTGCTATATAAAAGTGGGGTTTGAGGGGGATCAAAATTATATAGGCATGGTTTCGTGATGGATATTCAGTTTTATAAGAATGTGGGCTGATCATATGCATCTGATATGCACATGCTTTTTATGACCAGGTTCGTCTCATAGAATGCCCAGGATTGTGGTTTCAAAACACCAATGTAGGCTTTCTAAATGTTCTTTGTGTATACAGCTGATTACCTGCCTTCTCATATACACATAAATCGTGTTTCCACAATGATATTACATATGTTGCCCAATTACTTAATTGAGACTGTCTTGAAGTTGCAACCATTCAACAGTTCCTCCAGAATCATTATCACCTATTATCACCCCATGGGAGCATTAAGCTCTGCTTTGCTTCTCAGCGGCATATCTGACACCTTGTCTAGTAACTGTTATGTCAGTATGTATATGTACTTATATCTGTGTTCTGATCTGACCCGTATCTGATGCATTTTCCTACAATATCGTACAGTGTATATGACATGTGAACACATTTACTGTATTTCATTACGAAAACACGCCTATTCAAATGTATAGAAAATTTCACCTCTATAAACTGAAAAAAATCAGATAAAAAACTCTGGTATTTTTCATATTTCTGCTCAAAACATAGATTGTGGGTACTCGTTAGAACTGCCTCTGCGAGGCGGTTCTAACGAGTACCCACAATCTATGTTTTCGAGCAAAAATAAGAAAAATAATGTATACCCCTGTAAACCCCAGTTTTACTATATAAAAGTGGGGGTTTAAGGGGGTCAAAATTATATAGGCATGTTTTCGGGATGTGTTTTTGATAAAGATGTAGCATGCTGTAATATATGTTCAATCCTTATTGATTTCTCTAATCGTGTTTGTCGAAATAAAACCCTATGCATACAGTTAATAATAATATGTAAAAAAATAAATAAGACACCATGGATTTTTTTTAAAATGATTCTTGTACAGCAACCGATTTGATCATAGAGATTTAAGGTGTATTTTTCTACCAAGTTTCTAGCAAAAAATAGCTTGAAAATTCTGAGAGGAAACCGACTGTTGCAAAAGAACATGTAAACATTTTAAAATGTTCCAGAGAGTCTTATTAAATTTTGTATATACATATGTATTCTACACAAAACAATTTTCTATGTCTATATCTACGAGCCATGTGAAACTGTGCATTCGGGGCAAAGCGGACAGCTCAGATCTGAAGTTTTGTCAGGGCTGTCATTGTCCACATGCAGACCATTAGCTAGCTAAACAGAAAGATATATAGCGAATTCTATGATCAGACTATATGGCTTGACTGGCTGATCTCGGCCCGGTTGTTCAAAGCGTCGTTAGCTTGACGAGCTCGTTAAGGGTCATTTCGTTAAATGTTTTAGCGAATTCAATACACAATATTCTGATATTTTTTGCTGAAAAAAATGTGAGTAGCTTTTGCACTGCAAAAGCTACTCACATTTTTTCAGCTAAAAATATCAGAATATTTGCATATCACTCGATGTAAAATTTAACGAATCGTTAACTAACGACGTCGTTAGCTTTGAACAACTTGGCCCTGGATTTTAACTGTTTGTATATGACCAGGACCCGAGGTTATAAAACTTTTCTCATGCTCAGATCAGCTGAGCATGAAATTTTCTGAAAATGCCAACGATAGCTGGCATTTTCATATTTATTAGCAGAGAAAGTTTCATGCTCAGCTATGTTTAGCAATAAAAAATTTGCAATTATTAGTAATTTGAGATTAGCATGAAAAATTTCATGCTCAGCTGAGTTGAGCGCGAAAAAGGTTTTTTTAACCTCGGGCCCAAAACACAATTTTTCTTAATACGTGGCTCATTTCTATTTTGCTACCGTGTTCGTTTTCATCTGAAACTTTAATGCATGGGCATGCTCTAAGTCAGCGATTTTGCATGAGCTACACTTGCTCAGATTCTTTTAACTTTATTTCTGTTTTTTTTTTCTTCATTGAGTACTGAGTGTCCATAGCCATGCCATGTCCTCCACTAAACACCGTGTCCGAGGTTTGGTTCTTCCATCAATTCACCCTTAATAGTATGCGACATTTAGATTCGAAACATGAAGTTGGCTAAAAGTATGTCACCAACATAAAACTCTCCATACCCTGAGATGTGAGATGTGAAACAAAGCATTTATACGAGTTCTGTTTTAAAGATGAAAGAAACAAAGATGTTTAGAGAGCAAACAGAGCTGCCAATTAATCATTAATTATTCATTGACCCAAATTGTATGAGTATACAATAATTATTGTTTAGATACAGCACATATGTCTTGAAGTCTTAGCGTGCACTGACGTCAATAGCAACGTTCTTAAAGTTATGCATATTAATTTCAGTCACGCTTGGATTTGTGACTCCAGGTATATAAAATATGAGATAATTGTGATTGACAAGACGGAATTTTGTTTACTTTTCGAAGACTACCGAAATTAATATAATCTAAGAAGTCTAAAACCTATACTTCTGTTTTGTCGACGTCAGTAATGGCGTCAGATGCACTGAAGCATAAAAAAAATATAATAGAAAGACAATTGTTTTCCATACATCCGTTTATTTCCTGTATTGAAAACATTAAAATTTCCACTCGTGCTTCTCACTAGTGAAAATACTTTTTATTACATTCGATGAAAATATTCACTTCGAAAGAGCAAATATCCTGTATATATCCTATGTCATCTGTTTTAGTAATTTTTAATATCTTCGCTAGAAACACTCTTATCGGTGAACTTCAATAGCTCGAACAGTTTTGGAACTATGGAAAGTTGTTCTAGTTCTGAATAGTTCGAGCCACTGCGGGTTAACCATGGCTCCAGGTCAAAAAACAATCGAGGATAATTTAGGATAAACAACGGTATGTTGAGTGTAATCTTTAGAATCGCCTGAACAAGGTGATTCCACTGAGTACATACAACAAAGAGTTTCATGATAAAATAAGAAATACTGACATTTCCTTAACTTTCCCTTAATATTTGTTTTTGAGCTGTCGAGGAATTTCCTAAGGACTGAAAAACGAGTTCAAATCAGCCACGGTAAACAAGGTATCAGTGTTCGAGTCATTTAGGGGATAACTGCATTAAAATTTGTCATTTGGGGAGGTAAATCGGCGGTTTTACGGTCGCAAATTACGTTTTATGGCTCCTCTTTACCTCCCCAAATGACAAATTTGAATGCAGTTATCCCCATTCTAATGCATTTATTCATTTTTTCTGTTGAAAAGAATGTACTATTTGCACAAAGCGACAAGTGTTGTGAGCTGCGTAAAACCAAATGCCAGCCAATGAGAAGCAACGTTACGTGATGACGTCGGATTTCCGACAGTATATCGCAGAATATACCGTCGCAAAGTTTTAGTGTTATCCAATCAGACGTCGCGTTACATACGCAAGTGCATTAGAATGAAGTTCTACTGTAGTTGTTTACTATCACTGTTGTATATTTTGTTAATTGTTATGAATTGTTCTACTTTCTTATGTTTTTTCTTTTGACAATTATATAAATTAATCATATATTCAGTTGTCTGGGTATCAGTTCCTGAGCTCTCTTATTTACTTTAGATAACCACTAGTTACGCTAATTCGAGAAAGGAAGATCATTTCTCACATGTACTTCCTTGCAATTATAACACTAATCTTTAGAAGAGGCGTCTCAAAAACCAAAACAATGAACAAGCTCAACGTTTCATAGACTCCATTAGTTTGCTTTTGAAAAGAAAGAAAATCGGAAACGCGGGTTCTATTAACTCTTGTCCTGCTGAACCCGGATATGTCCTGCCTTTGCAAACAGTGTAGATAGAAGCCAACTGATCTGGATCTGCACTGTTTGCTATTAAGTATATGAATTTGTTGCAACAATGGGATAAAGTAACCTGATTGGCTGAAAATTAGAAGTGGGCGTGGCATCTTAATTTATTCAGCAGGACAAGGGTTAAATCTCTTCATATACAGCAGTGTAGCTTGTAGGATGTTTACGCTCCCACTCAGCCCCAGCACCGTTCCACTCTGCCCCCACCCCACTCCAACAGCACCGGCTTAAGCGGTATTCGAATTTTGTTCCATCCGTTCTGTTTTAAATTGTTAAAACTCAACCTTAGTGTCAACCTTCGTTGTAAAGTTTAGTAGTCGGGAATTGCATTAAGCAATTAAGCATCAAACCAAATTTTGGCATCAGTCAAGGACTATAACTCTGTTCAAAATAAAATGGTTCTTAGCTGTCAAAATAGACGAACGTGCCTATTACATGTCCAGCAATACACACACCAGTTAGTATCAAATGCATATTCATAATCTAAATCCAATCCATCGGCACCCCTCCGAATAAAATATTCAGGCATTAACGAGTTATGGACAAGTTTATAGGTTTTGGTATTTCAAGGGCAAACAACGCAAAAATGAGTCAGTCACACGTGTAAACATTTGTTACACTATGTAAACCTTCATCTTCTATATGTCTATGAAATTTCAGCCATATATTGTAAATTCTTCCGACAGCTCAAGAAGACAAATATTTAGGGACATTTTCTTATTTCATCATAAAATTGTATAATGTGCGTACTCATTCAAATCGCCTCATCGAAGCGATTCTAATGAGTACACTCAACATACAATTATTGTTTAGAAAATCAAAAAGACTTCCCTAAATTATTATCATTTGTTTCCTGATCCGGCGACTTAATAAACAACAGTAGCTCAAACTACTCATGTCTCGAATAAATTTCCATGGTTCCAAAGAGGTTCGAGCCATTGAGGTTTTACTGCAGTACATAGATTATAGCCCCATAGCTATGTTTAGATATATCAAGGGCAGGTTACTTAAAAATTGGATAAGCCAGAGTTGCGGCTCTTGACCTTAAAATGAGACCGTTAACCTTCTGTATATGCGTGAAGTTTCATTGAGATAGTCCTTTTGGCATAGGGATTAGAGGCCAAATCCCTTTATTTATTGAAAAAAAGGTCAGAGCTCAGTCACAAATGATCGGATTTTGCAAATTTGCAAATATGTATTCTTCAGTAGCATTGCCAATTGCAAAGTTTGTAGAAAATTTGTCAAAACATCTTCAGTTATATATCAGAAGCGAAGCGCTGACGGACAGATGGATACTCAAATGGTGTAATACAATACCATGCTACATACCTATTGCGGTGTTTAATAAGTGTCAAATATCACTGACTCTCTCTCTGCCTCTGGGTCCCAGTGCAGAGGTGTGTTACATATATATTTTTTTCAAGATCTGTTTAAAACGTTTGGTTGAGTTCGTGCGTTATGGATAACACACGCTTTTTAATTGGCATTTTTTTTAATATCCTGCTTTTTGCCTGAACCATTGTTCACGTCTTGGTTGCAAATTAAACACTTAAATCGCTAGGTCACCTTCTCCGTTTTGACAAATGCATGAAGAAGCAAATTGTTAAGAATGTACATGTGGATAAGCTTAAACCTTATGAAAAGGTCTGTCATACTCATAATTAATAGTACATGTATAAAGAAATGACAACAGTAGTTGGGTTGTTGATTGATTTTGAAGATGATTTTATATGACATGGGTTCATGAATGTAAACTGTTTTGACTAGTGATATTCTTGATGAAAGATAACTGATGAAGATGCCCAGGAAAATCCACAATCAACGATCGATGAAACATTAAAGGATGTTGGCTAAGTTGTCAACCTGTAACTTCTATGATAAGAGAAGTATCAACAAACAGCATCTGAGACGCAGTCTGAGGGCAGTCGTCTACCCTGGAGCTTTGAGACACTGTCGTATCGTGGATTTTTACTAATACATTTACAGTGTTTAGTTTGTACTGGTATTTAAATGTAGAATTAAGTGGTATTCCATCAAATTCTATGACTGACAGCATAACTGAAAACATGTTTTATTAAAAGGCAGAGAGTGAAGTATATCAGCCATTTTTCGCCATCATAATGAATGTCGGACAGAGTGGTTGCAAATAAAATGAAACTAAACAACACACAGATGCGGCATTCATCCACGCAATAGTGTCGTTATAGTCCGCTCTTATTACAAACTGTCTAGTATCCATGAACGAACTGATTACAACACATTTATTCAGATTAACTGTAAGATTTGCTCTAATCTATTAAAGTTTCTTTAGCGATATACGCCTTTTTGATAAATTCTCTGATGGTTACACTGTTAGTTCGAGGCACAAACAACCGGTTGTCTATAGCACCTGGTCACCGAAGTACCTGCAAAATATTTAGAAATATCAAAGCCTAACTTTATGAGAATCAAGTAACAGGTGTGTGCTGCGCACTGAAAATCTGCCCCAACTGTATTTTTTGCACATCACAAAACGAGCATTTACAAAAAGGGAAATTTTGTCTGTACGCATGATGCAACCATGATATATTCTTTTATTGCAAGCCAGAGAAATGTTTTTCCAAAGTTATCCCTTTACGCACAAATCTTTTCATGCGCCGTCTCTAGGCCAAGGGTAAGCAACAAAATCTGAGGCTGTTGTATTTGAACTGTCTTTATACATATCCTAATAATGACAGTCGTACAGTATTCTGACGCCAAATAGAGACTCCATATGAGTAACTACTCAGGTACAAATGAATTATCCCTACTCATAGACACACTTAGGGCTCTATTCCGTAACGTAGATTGAAATCGGCACTGAGTGTGACTTTGATCAATGATACTAAATGACGCATTCAAAGACATTCATTAGGACTAGCTAGCTTGCTCAAAATTTGACGCTTTACAAAGACGAGGCAATGTTTGTATATGTAAACAGTCTCAGCTAATACACAACAATGAAATAAGGTCATATCAAAACGATGCGACATATGACAGTGCCTTAACATTGATGCAACTATGTCTTAACTTTGACTTCATCTTCTTGAAGTAAGACTACATAATCTAAGATATAAAATTTTAAACACCGATTTGCAAATATGAGATTTTACCATCAAAGAGATTCAAAATGTTCTCAAAAAAAAAAAAAAAAAAAAAAAAGAAAACTCTATCATGTGTTGCTATATTTGTTAAATCTATATGTATCGTCATATAGAAGTCTCAAAAGTTGCAATATAGGGATCAAACATGGTTTCCATGATTAAATATTTGCTAAACCCGAGGAAGGCGTTGGTATCCAAGCCCGAAGGGCGAGTGTTCCAAAGCCTTCCTCTGGACTTAGCATATGTTTATGCAATGTAAAACATGTTCGATCACTATTATTGCATAAAGTTTTACATCGTCAGGCAAAATTCCGCCAAAAACGCTTTAAGTTTTAATCGCAAAAAAGCCCGCGAAACTGTCGCATCCACTGTTTCAATTTGAAAACGCTGCTTCCACGGCCTAGACATCACGTCATTTTCTTGAAGTCACATCTCTTCAAATTTAATACATACAGTATTTTCTGAAAAGAATGCATAGTGTGAAGAACCAACGATATTACTCTTTAGAACATTTCACGGGCTATGTTGCACTCCATGAAGACCTGTCAAGAGTTATTTTAATGCTTGTTCTTGTAGTTTATTGTTCAATATTAGCAAAGTATTTATATGCAAAAACTATTCAAAATTGCTTTAAACATTTATATTTAAGTTACATTGAAGTTAAAAAAGACCATAACATTTAAACGTGGATATTTGAAATCACCAAACATAACGCTTGTCAATACTTCCATGTTTTCATTACTATATTACCTGCATTTCTTCTTCTATGTTTACTTGGATAGGTCTTTTTCATTTCTGACAACGGCTCAGGTAATGGGAATTCATTCATACTGTGGAACTGGAAACGGCTTTCAAAGTCTAGAAGAAGCAAAAAGAATTATCTTTTTTTTTTATCCCAGGCTTAAACCAATACAATTTGTTTTCTTTTCTCTTCCGCCTCTTAAGTAAGTTAATCATCATGCCTGTTGAGAAATTATGACTGCTATAAGCGACTGTTCGACCTGATCCTACAAAAACCAGGAGAAACTTATCGCAGGTAGAAATGTATTACTCTGTCTAAACCCCAATCGGGAGGGAAACAGGTCTTGTGACCTGTCAACTTTGTTTTGTTAGTTAATGTTGCTGCTGTTTCATAGTCACTTTTAACGAAAACCAACGCAGAAGGTAGGTAGCCATTTGGCCGTCGTTCAAGCTCTTAACAAAACTTTGACTACCAAACTTCTCCAACAGGAGTATCGGTATCATAAAAAAAAGGTAAGAGAAAAGTCCAGGTAGTGCCATAATCATAGTAAAAGTAAAAAAGGATTGCCTTTGGAAACAAAGAATAAACAAAACCACGAAAATCGGAGACTCGGTTTAATTTAGTCTCTTCATATGCAACACTGTAGTCTGCGGAACTGCATACGCCCCGCCCCATCCCCCGACAGCGCCGGTTTAAGCGGTATTCGATTTTCAAAATAACCAGGATGTGCTCAATGATCCCAAAGGAAATAAAATATAACCTGCACGATGATGGTGTACGGGGAGACTTTTTACGGCCCCAACGCTGCACAACACCAGCTAAAGTAGAGTAAAATAAAAGTAAAAAAGGATTGCCTTTGGAAACAAAGAACACACAAAATCACGAAAATCGGAGACTCGGTTTGACTGAGACTCCTCATATGCAACACTGCAGTTTGCTAGGCTGCATACGCCCCCCTAGCGCCGGCTTAAGCGGTATTCGATTTTCAAATAACCATGATGGGCTTAATGATCTGCAAGGAAATAAAATATTACCTGCACTATGATGATGTACGGGGAGACATTTTACGGCCGCCACACGGCAGAAAACCAGCTACAGTAGAGTAAAATAAAAGTAAAACAGGATTGCCTTTGGAAACAAAGACCACACATAATCACGAAAATCGGAGACTCGGTTTGATTGAGTCTCTTCATATGTAACACTGTAGTTTGCGAGGCTTCATACGCCCCTAGTACCAGGATGGGCTCAATAATCCCAAAGGAAATAAAGTATAATCTGCACCTTTTTTTCTAAGTTTTATCGTCGACACTACGGATTGGTCTCTAAATACAATACCGGACTAAAAACACTCCTACTACAAGGCCTATCAGAACCTTAGTGTACAAATTTAGAACAATTATTAGAAAACCTGAAATTTGTGATCATTTTAGTAAAATTGTCATATGTTATAAACAGAAGGGGTATCGGATTGATGTCCTTAAACTATATGCATGCTTAGCGGTTAATCCAATCACGATTGATAACTTTGGTAACCTCTTTTATTGCACGCTGGTGGGTCGGGGTTTAGACTCTATGATGGTTCCGACTTACAAACTATTGATTAGATGGTCTGGACAGGAACATTTTATGTCTGTATCTCGGCTTATCGGGGTTCATCTCATGGGTGTTGTTTGCTCCAGTTTTTCAGTGGTGTTGCTTGATAACACAGGGATCTAAGTATTTTAAGTTTCTCAACACGTTGTTTCTGCCGAGTCCTCATCTTTGCTTCATTATAGGCTTTATCTATCATTTATTTATTGCCCCTTATGGTTCATGGATATGTTAGCAGACCTCCACAGGGACCGAACAAATACAGTTGACTCTCGTTATCTCGACATCGCTTATCTCGAATAACCACTTATCTCGAAGTGAAATCTGGTCCCTGCCTAAACATGAAAATCTAACAACAGGTTAAAAAATATTGTGGAAAAGAGGAAATTAGGGAGCAATTTCTCCTCTTTTCCACAATATTTTCAATATTATCTCTAATTTCAAGAGTCCAATTACATATATATTTGTTAAACGTGGTTGTTCGAATTATTTTTTCCCCAATTCTGCAAGTCTGATATGCGGAGGTACGGATATCTCGAAGTATTTCATACCCTTGGTTTTCCAGATAACGAGAGTCGACTGTAGATGTTTCTACCACTACGGAAACTGAGGGCGAAGGTTGGGATCAAGTAAAGCTAGCTTAAGCACCAAGTACAGTCGACTCACGTTATCTCGAAATCCAAAGGACTCTATGAAACACTTCGAGATAATCGTACTTCGACACATCAGATTTGCGGAACTGAGGAAGAAAATAATCGAACAACCACCTTTAACAGAATGAATCTTTGATCTGACTCCTGAGATATATTGAAAATATTGTGGAAAAGAGGAGAAATTGCTTTCTCCTCTTTTCCACAATATTTTGTTGCCTGTTGGTAGATCTCTGTTTTAAAACAGGGACCAGATTTTCACATCGAGATAAGCGGTTATTCGAGATAAGCGGTTATTCGAGATAAGCGAGTTCGAGATAACGAGAGTCGACAGTAGTTCATTACTGACCGATCCAAAGCGGTACTGTCATTGTGTTACTTTTTTGTAAATTGTAATTTAGTGTTTTTTTTTCTTTGTTATGTTTTTCTTTTAACAATTATGTAAGTTTAAGATACATTCAGTTAAGTTTGTTACCCAGAGCTGTTTATGGGAAAGAGTTGCCAAATATGCTTGTCATTTATTTTATTTTGTGGTTGCTTAATTGTATTTGACTGTCGTTCCCTTTGGTGTTGGGGTTTGACGTGGATCTTATTATATCAGTTTCTGCCTTCACTTATTAACTTAAATATAGCTATGAAGGTATACGCAAAACTTTACTTTAAGTCTACTTTCTACAGCGTTGAAAGGTGTTTATTACATCTATTGACCTATCTGAAAACAATAAAATGCTAAATTCAAAATAGATGAGGCTACATTTCAACACAAAATTATGCCACCTGAAGTCGTCAAAATGTTAAAAAATCGTTTCAATGTAATATTCACCTTTTATTTTCAGTAAGTTTAAAATACAAGAATTTTTTCTGAGCCACCCCCTCCCTGACCGAACAAGTATATGTTTTTACGAATATGGAAGCTGAGGGTGAGGTTTGGAATCCCGTAAAGTTAGCTTACGCCTCACAGTTATTCATTATTGTCCGTTCCAAATAGGCATTTTCATTGCGATCTTTTCTGTTAATTGTTATGTAGTGTTTCACTTTCTTATGCTTTTCTTTTAAAACTTATGTAAGTTGATTTAATATTCAGTTATTTAGGATAACAGTTTCTACCTTTTTGGGAAAGAGTTGCCAACTCTGCTTGCCGTCTGTTCATTGTTTGGCTGCTTTATTGTGCTTGTCTTTCTATTTTGGTGTTGTGGCTTAATACAGATCTAATTATATTAGTTCCTTAGTTTTCTTATTTACTTTGCTTTTCGCCGCAAGAAGTAATGAATAAATCATCACGAAAACATACCTATATAATTTTGACCCCCTTAAACCCCACTTTTATATAGTAAAACTGGGGTTTACAGGGGTATACATTATATTTCTTATTTCTGCTCAAAAGCATAGCAGAAATGTGAAAAATATCAGAAATTTTTATCTGAAAATTTTCATTTTTTGGTGGTAAAATTTTCAGTTTATTTGAACAGGCATGTTTTCATAATGATTCTGAATAAGACATTGAAAATAATGTTCTTCACATACAGGAGATAAATTTCATAATGTTATACTTAACATGCAACAAAATGAAACCTTGAAGATAAAGATGCTGCTTTTGACCTCTATAACATAAACTAAGTGATGTTGTTGGGATTGCAAAATATAAAATAAACTACAATAATGTGGTGTCGCTATAGCTTTAATTTAACATCACGAAAACATGCCTATATAATATTGACCCCCTTAAACCCCACTTTTATATAATAAAACTGGGGTTTACAGGGGTACACATTTTTTTTCTTATTTCTGCTCAAAAACATAGATCTCCGAGGCGGTTCTAACGAGTACCCATAATCTATGTTTTGAGCGGAAATATGAAAAATATCAAGAGTTTTTTGATACTACAATATACATACCTTGACATTTCTGTTTGAAATGTATTTCGCACTGGAACACACGTTCACGTTTCTGTTTTGCGGAGCGTTCGTTTTCTCTCTTTACTAGTTCATCATGTAGATAACCGTTAGACCTCTGAAGGAACTTCTTTATTACTTTATACCTTGAAGGGAAATGCAACAGTAAGGGAAACTTACATATATACCCAGGTAGCGCAATGTTTTGAAAGAGGGTGCCTATTAAAATAAAGAATATAATTTCAGTAGGCGAAAACGTTTTGAAAGCGAATTGTCTCCAAGAAATATATCCCGCTATGAAGAAAGTTGTTAAAGGTGATAAATAAAAATAAATCTTAAAGACTTGGTCTCAGAAAGACTTCAAACTTAAATTAAGCCCCACGAGTTTAACATATTTAAGACTAATTTCAAGTAAGATTTAGTCCTGAGGCTGTATAAACCATATAGTTGTTTACGTTTTTATTATGTGACGCAAGTAGACATCTGTCCATCAAATACGATCGATGTAGCAGCACTGGTCCTAGTATTGAACGATATTTGGCCTTAAGATTTGTGATAATCGAATGGGAACTCTCTCTCTCTCTCACACACACACAAACATACACACACACACGCTTTAAAACAGTGTGTTTTCATATATTACCCCTTCTCCACTGATGACATATGCGTCAACAGATACTTGATCCTTGACGATCTTGTGAATATTTGTTTGAGTTTTGTTGTTATATCATCTGATACCAAACACTCTGCTTTCAGAAGATAAATGAGGTCATCTGATACGTCCAGCTCATCACAAAACATGGCGGTATTGTAGACTTGGACATTTGTGTCTGTATGAGGTTTACCTGCAAAACACGAACGAGCACATTAAGGTGCTTTGTTTAGTGGGTAAGGATAAGCAATATTCCGCAGCCCAAAATTCTGTATCTCGTCAAACCCTTATTAATTTTATTATAGTCTTAATAAGAATCGTTAAGCAATGCGTTGTCTGGGTATAGGGACATATACTAATTATAACCGAAGAGTGTTGGGAAGCAAGTAATGATGAATAAAAACAGGTTAAATCAATGAGGACCGACAGGATGAAGTTATGCATTCCTAACATCGGCACTTCTTTATGTACGAGGAGTACTAGTACAATATAAACAAGGGCTGTTCCGTTGCAGTTACTTATATGGTTGTCGGTTTTTGTGTTGTTCGTATTCGCAGTACTTTTTCGTGTAATTTCTGTTGCATTCTTTTTCCTTGTTTCGTTGTCATCAAGATAATCTCGATATACATGAAGTATCAATATCGAATAGGAATTATTCGATACTAAAATAGATGGTCGGATTGTCGAAAAAAGGTAAAAATTACCAGCGGGATTTCAACACTGGTTCGTTATGTATAGCCCTTATTGATAAACCCGATTTCAGGTTTGTGGAATTTTGTTTGGTGTTTCTAACTTCTTAATTGAAAAAAAAAGTCTTTATTGAAACTTTACCAAGGTAGCAAACACGCCCTGACTAGTCACAAGGTATTGTCAATGGCCGACTTCGATTCGAATCACCGTTGTTACCGTTCAACTCTAGGCACTCAAATGTGCTAAGAACCGCTGTAAAACTGACGCGTCAGAGATCAAATGCAAAGTTGAAGGATAGTAGTGTCACGATTGCAATTTTGGCAGTCTGGTGAATGAGTTCCGTATAATTTATATTAGCATCTCAGTTACTCGGACATTTTACATACGTAGATAATTTGCTCAATGTCAGAGAGGTCACGGTTCCATTGGCAGAAAACAAGAGGTTTTGTCATGCGCTGGCTCATATGGTTGTAAACTCGCACGTAATACTCTCTTTATTTCCAAATGAAAATCGTCTTACGTTGTTCGGTTTCTTTAGGTTAATACAATGTAAAGTTCAAATATGGGTCCAGCTTTTATAAACAACCAGGACGTTCCATTCGAATAAACTGACATTTGGATTACTTCCCCTAAGATGTGGTATTTCACTATTAAACAAAAATACATTTTTCATGTAAATAATTGAAACTTCTCAAACTTTTGACTTAGTCGTAGTATAATTGAAAAGAAAAAAAATATTTTTTAGAAATATTTGCTAGTTTCTTTTTCATAAAATGTTAGACTTTAATGTTACTGCATAAACCGGTCTATTTAAACAAAATGTAGATACGTAGTTTGTATGTGTAGTTTTTACTAATTAATCACGATCACGGTTCTGGTTAAAATTAGACCCGCCGACAGATCACCTTGAAAAATGTGGGCATAAATACTAAACCCGATGTTCTAATTAGAAGTTGTGCAATTATTTCTAAAGTATTTCCAATCATAAAATTAACTGTATCTGTAATAGCAGACGTAAATATTTTATCTGTGGTAATTCAATTTGTTCCAACTGACATCCAGAGAATTGAACCTCAGTATGCTTGGGCTCATTTGAAATTTGCAAAACACAACTCGATCCCAGATGTCGCTGTAAAACAAATGACACTGACCTACTCCGAGACTAGACGGTCTTTCCTACCCTCACCAAAGGCCTATTACATGGTAAATGTATGATCCGGCTACGGAAGACCAATAACCTTTCAATGTGTAGTAGTTTCAAGCTGAAATCTGTCCGATGAATCAAACCTTAATTCTATTCCCGCGCTTGAGCGTGTCCTTTTCTAGTTTGCATTAAAACATTTAAAGACTTAAAAGGGCGTCACTCAAGAAAGGCCACAATCAAACATCACAACCAATTTAAACAAACAACATCTTAATTTGAATACTTTATCTGGCAGCGAATACTTTCCATACTTTGCTTCTCTAGGCAAATATGTTGCATAACTGATTCAAGTGTATCCTAGCCATACAATAAGTATTTGGATTAAATAGTCAAGGCAGTGAATATAAGCAAACAATAAGGGGATTGCCGTTTTATTTTAATCCTTTATCTGGCAGTAAATCAGTAAATTCTTTCCATACTTCGCCCCTTTGGGTCAAATTCTTCCCAAAACGGATTGTTTTGGCGTCAAGGTCTTTTGACTGGATTGGGTTGAACAATTGGCAGGGCATGATGATGAGGTCCATTGTGTGAATATTCCAACTATTACATATATATTGGCTGACTGAGTTATTATACATTCTATTTTACATTAAATGAAGGTGCTATACTTTTCACAAGATATGATTTTCTTCTACAATCAAACTGATGCAAGCACATCGTTTCAAATTAAAAAAGCCTCGTATACAATACCTCTCATTGAAACGGATTCTCCAGATATTACATCTATTACCAAGTCCCCTGTTCTATGAGCTAAAACAGAAAAAGTGAATATTAATAGAAATGCTTAAAATCTAAATGAAGATGATTGTTATTTTAACTTGACCTCTTGATCATAAACAATATGAGCTTAACTATACCTACACACAGGCTCGAGACATCATTCGCACTGTGAATTAGATTCAGTATGTTTGCATCTATATATACAAAAATCACGAAATTCGTACATTTCATCGTGAACTGATCTATTTGTTTATTTAAATACGAGCGTGTGCGTAGAGTTCGCATTTCAAAAAACATGGGTCATTTCTTGCGTAACTGATTTTTTTGGCTGCAAATTCTCTTGACTGGATTGGGTTAAAAAATTGCAGGACCAGAATGGTTAATACTACTGTCCGTTCTAAGTCGGTGTTCCGGTAATGCAATTATTCTGTGTAACTTTGTGGTTAATTCTACGAGGAGATTTATATTAAGTCTTGCCTTGCGTTTTGTCCTTGTGTTTTCCGGTCCTTTTAGCATTGCGATCATTTCGCTTGGGGAAGAGAGAGATGGTCTGTGTGTTTTTCGTGCGTTTGTTTGTTTTGCGCGTTTTGGTTGGTGTCTCTTTCGTCTTCCTTCCTCTTGCTATCAGGGATTGGCTGCGACTTGTGATTGTGGCACTTCCAGGACTTTTCTTGTTACCATTTCATAGGGCGTATAAGCTTAATCTGCGTGAGATTTTATTGAATCTAGAATTTACATATAAATAACACATTTTTAACAGTACACCAATGCATAAACAAAGTGAAAAGTCACGCTTTTGATACTACACACCTGCATTTAAGTGTTTTAGTAAAGATCAAAACAGATCCTTGAAAATATTTATGTAGAATCTGACACACACAGACTGTTTTGATGGTTTGCAGTTTACATTCAACTGTTATGCTGTTTGAGTCCAAGCCTGGTTACATGTAGTCCTATTTGCATACCTTTGCTGTCATCATGGTCTGCTTCAACTGCATAAATAGCAAACCGAAGCCCATCTCCTGGAGCAGTTAGCAAACTTCTGACCTCAGAATCCACAAATATCGTCTCTAATATTTCCGACATTAACCCTGAGGCACACTTGGACTCTAACTCTTTCCATGATGTTTGTTCTTCTGACTTGAGGTGATAGATTAAAGAACCAAAATCTAATCCTGTCACAACTAATCCTAAGACATTTTTGAAGTAGCTGCTGACCTTTTCTAGTTTTCGAACGGCTTGTGCATACATCCCATGTTCATATGAATATCTTTCCTTGTGACCTGAAACTATTCACAAATTTGTACTACTAATCTATTCATATACATATAGTTTGTTCATACCATCACTCATGTTTGTCTGTTAAACTGGTGTAATGCACTAGGAGCATTTGGGAACAATACGGTAAACAAGTGAACTAAGTATTTGATACAGTTAGATCCACGTCAAGCCCAAACACCAAAGCAAACGACAGACAAATACAATTAAGCAACCACAACATGAACAGATGCCAAATAGAGCTGACAGGGGGCAAACCCAAACTTAACTGAACATATCAAACTTAAATCCATTCGAGTCTCCGATTTTCGTGATTTTTATGCGTTCTTCGTTTCCAAAGGCGATCCGTTTTGACTTTTAATTAACATAATTGTTCAAAGAAAAAAAAAATAGAAAGTGAAACACTACATAACAATTAATAGAAAGTGCCACTATGACGGTCAGTAATGAATTACTGGGAGCTTAATATAACTTTACTGGATCCCAACTCTTACCCTCAGCTGCCATAGTGGTAAAAACATATATTTGTTCAGTCCGAAATCACAGATAAATCCTACATTGAAGCAAGGAAGAGGACTCAACAGAAACAACGTGTTGAGACACTTGGAGATCCAAGTGTTGTCAAACACCTCACAATACTGGAGCAAAAGAAAACCACCAGTTGAACCCTGGTAAGCCAAAGCTTTTTGATAGTTTTCTCCAAATTTTAGTAGTTTAAGGCGAAAGTAAAGACTTGCACTTCGGTTTGGATGTCTTAGGACAAAAATTATCTGCATTTAATTTTATAATATAAAGGAAAATTAATGTTAAACTGAAATAATAATCAAAAAAGACAGTTTCAGTTTCATATGGGAGATGATAATAACTGGATTGTTGTTGACAAAAACGAGCTCTAAAATGCCAGTATAACCAAGTAACGATTTATATCAGATATAAGAATATAAAAGAAGTATGTACGATATAAGAGAACTAACCAACTGAGCCTTATTGAATAAACTGATCCGTGCTAACGATGATTGACACTTTTTGCAACCATGTTTCTTGAAAGAATAGTGACCAAGTGGCCAACCAACGCTAAAAAAATCTAATAGCAGTGTTTTTAGTTGCCCAGGCCCCAGCAACTGTAAATTTTCAGTTGTTATACTGCAGTGACCATGAAAATAAGGTGTCATGGTCACTAAAATTCAATCAATTCTTTGTTATATGAAAATTTTGCGAAAATCCAACTACTGGCTCACAAGCTGATGTGTAGACAAGACAATGTCAGGCATCCACCAACGCCGACACCAACGGGATCAGCACCAAAAGCAATATATGCCCACTCCCTTAGATGGAGACATAGTTATGCATGTCCACTCCCTTAGATGGAGACATAATTATGCATGTCCAAATATAAGATATTTGCTACATGCCTTCCCTTCGCGCATTCTATCGGTACAATTCCATTATTATCATACAAAAAATACTAAATATGCAAAACAAAGCTAGTCAAATAATCGAACCCTGCGTTACTATTTTAATTATAGCTTTTTTAGTCTTGTTAGGTCAAAACCGCTTTAAAACGCTATTGCTGGGTCCCTGGGCAAAATCCGTGTTCGCTAAATAATCGTGTCATATCCAAACAATAATACATTGATAAAACAGAGAAAAATGTTATTTTCTATATAATCTTAACATTCCAGGACCATATTTAAACCGAGTAATATCCAAAACCTTGCTATTATGTGAATATAGTTAGACAAATGTACAAAGTGCAATTATCTGTGTAAAAGGTAAATAACTGACTATTCTCTCTGGTACAGAGTTGTTGAAACTGATCAGATGAAGTGTTATAACTATAATGTACATTTTCTGATCTTTTGGCATTTAGGGGCTTCACACATTTTATATGCAAATTGAAAGATTACCTTTTCAGTTTATTTCATAACCGAGTGGCTTGTCGTTTCCTTTATTAATCAAGGTACCATTGGTTCAATTCACAGTCGGGACATTTTGCAGGATATCTCTTTATAAATTTCCTTCTGCTCCAGTGCAAATCACAGTACCCAACTACATGCAATATATGGTCAATAACTCATGATATGAAGAAATGGCGGAGATACTCAAGAGATAATTTTTCAAACCTCACCATAGAATCACATATGATGGGTACTCGTTAGAATCACCGTCACGAGGTGATACTAACGAGTACCCATCATGAAGAAATATTCAACTTACTGCAGCCAGTGTTAGTGCCGTGTGGCGGCAGTAGGACGTCTCCCCATACATCATCATAGTGCAGACTATATTTCATTTCCTTTGGGATCACTGGGCCCATTGTGGTATATTTGAAAATGGAGTTCTGCTCATGTATACGCTAGAGGGCGTAAGCAATGTTTAAAACTTCATTACTGTTTATTAAGAGTCTCAATAAAACCGAGACTCCCGTTTTCTAATCCGTAGTTTGTTCTTTGTTTCCAAAGGCAATCTTTTTGACGTTTATTGTATTACACTGCAGCTGGTGTTAGTGCCCTCTGGCGGTGGTAGAACGTCTCCCCGTACATCAGCAGATTATATTCCATTTCCTTTGGGATCAGTGGGCCCATCATGGTATATTTGAAAATGGAGTTCTGCTCATGTATGTGCTAGAGGGTGTAAGTACTGTTGCATACTTCATTACTGCTTATGAAGGGTCTCAACAAGAGGACCAAGATGGCCCTGTATCGCTCACCTGATTACTAGACAAGTTTGAGTCAAATGGCCTTTCGGTTTAAGAGAAGAAATTCAATATTGATTTTCAAGATGGCGGCCATCATGGCTCTCCAATCAGAACTTTAGCTACTTTTGATCTACAAGTCACCTATACTTCCAATGAAGTTTGAGTCAATTGCCCTTTTGGTTCAGGAGAAAAAGTTAAAAATAGATTTTCAACATGGCTGCTGGGTCAACCATCTTGGGTTTCCGATCAGAATGATTTTAGCTATTTTTCATCTACAAGTCATCCAAATTCTTCATATCGAATTTCGAGACAATGGGCCTTTCTATTCAGGAGAAGAAGGTCAAAATAGATTTTCAAGATGGCAACTGTGGCGGCCATCTTGTATTTCCGATCGGAACAATTTTAGATTTTTGATATACAGGCCACCTCGATGATTCTTACCCAGTTTCACGTCTATTAGCCTTTTGGTTCAGGAGAAGAAATGAAAAATATATTTACATGGCGGCCATCTTGGATTTCCGATCGGAATAAATTTAGCTATTTTTGATCTAACAGTCGCCCACATGCTTCCTACCAAGTTTCGAGTCAGTTGGCCTTTCGGTTCAGGAGAAGAAGGGAAAAATAGATTTTCAATATGATCGCGATGGTGTTCATCTTGGATATCCGATCGGGAACTATTTTACCTTTTTAGCTCACCTGAGCACGAAGTGCTCTTCGTGCTCATGGTGAGCTATTGTGGTCAGTCAATGTCCGTCGTCCGTCGTTCGTCGTGCGGTGTCAACAACTGCTTTATAAGCCTACTCCTCCTATACCCCTGGGCCAATTGACTCGATACTTAGTAGGAAGCATCGGGATGACTTGTAGATCAAAAATAGCTAAAATCGTTCCGATCGGAAATCCAAGATGGCCGCCATCTTGAAAATCTATTTTTCGCTTCTTCTCTTGAACCGAAAGGCCAATTGACTCCAAACTTGGTAGGAAGCACTGGAGTGACATATAGATCAAAAATAGCTAAAATCGTTCCGATCGGAAATCCAAGATGGCCGCCATGGCAGCCATCTTGAAAATCTATTTTTTGCTTGTTCTCCTAAACCGAAACCAGTAGACTCGAAACTTGGTAGGAAGCATTGGGTTGACTTGTAGATCAATAATAGCTAAAATCGTGCCAATCGTAAATCCAAGATGGCCGCCATGGCGGACATCATGAAAATCTGTTTTTGGCTTCTTCTCTTAAACCCAAAAGTCAATTGACTCGAAACTGAGTAGAAAGCATCAGGGTGACTTGTAGATCAAAAATAGGTAAAATCGTTCCGATCGGAAATCCAATATGGCCGCCATGGCCGCCATCTTAAAAATCTATTTTTCGCTTCTTGTCCAGAACCAAAAGGCCAGTTGACTCGAAACTTGGTAGGAAGCATTGGGGTGACTTTTGATCAAAAATAGCTAAAATCGTGCCGATTGTGAATCCAAAATGGCGGCCATCTTGAAAATCTAAATTTCGATTCTTCTCCTAAACCCAAAATGTCAATTGACTCGGAAATTGGTAGGAAGCATCGGGGTGACTTGTAGATCAAAAATTGCTAAAATCGTTTCGATCGGAAATCAAAGATGGCCGCTATGGCCGCCATCTTGAAAATCTATTTTTCACTTCATCTCCTGAACCGATCGACCAATTGACTCCAAACTTGGTAGGAAGCATCAGGATGACTTGCAGATCACAAATAGCTGAAATCGTACTGATCGGAAATCCAAGATGGCCGCCATAGTGACCATCTTGAAAATCTGTTTTTTTTTTCGCTTATTCTCCTAAACCCAAAAGCCAACTGACTTGAAACTTGGTAGGAAGCATCGGGGTGATTTATAGATCAAAAAATGGCTAAAATCGTTCTGATTGGAAATCCAAGATGGCTGCCATGGCGGCCATCTTGAAAATCTATTTTTCACTTCTTCTCCTGAACCGAAAAGCTTATTGACTAAACTAGGTAGGAAGCATCAGGGTTACCTGTAGATCAAAAATAGCTAAAATCGTCCCTATCAGAAATACAAGATGGCCGCCATGACAGCCATCTTGAATATCTATTTTTCGTTTCTTCTCATGGACTGAATGGCCATGGTGGCCATCTTGAAAATCTTTTTTTCCCTTATTTTCCTGAACCAAGGGCCAGTTGATTTTAAAAATGGTAGGAAGCATCGGGATGACTTGTAGATACAAAAATATCTAAAATCCTTCCAATCGGAAATCCAGGATGGCGGCCATCTTGAAAATCTATTTTTCCCTTCTTCTTCTGAATTGAAAGGCATATCGACTCGAAACTTGGTAGGAAGCATCGGGGTGACTTGTAGATAAAAATATTGCTCAAATCGTTGCGATAGGAAATCCCAAATTGCGGCCATGGTTGCCATCTTGAAAATCTGTTTTGAACTTTTTCTCCTGAACCGAAAGGGCAATTGACTCAAAGTTCATTGGAAGTACCGAGGTGACATGTAGATTAACAGTAGCTGAAATCATTCTGATTAGAAATCCAAGATGGCTGCCATCTTGTTTATGTTTATTATATTTCCCTGCCACTGAGCTATTTACACGTATAAGATCGTGATTCTTCAGAAACCACTTAGCCATTTGCCACCAAATTTCACATTGATCCTACTGTTGAAATGTGATTGAGAGTTTGTTCAAATGATCACGCTCCATTGACTGTCATGTCATATATATTCTTCTTCAAAATTAAGAACTGCTTAAATGATGATCTTCTCATTAGTTGCGATGACAGAATTGGAAAATGTTGCATAACATTTGCATATCTGCAGTGGCTATGTGACTCAGGTGAGCGATCCGTGGCCCGTGGGCCTTTTGTTTTATCTACAAGTCACCCTGATGCTTCATACCAAGATTCGAGTCCACTGGCCTTTCGGTTCAGGAGAGGAAGTGAAAACTAGATTTTCAAGATCTTGCATTTCCGATTGGAACTATTTTAGCTACTTTTGATCTACAAGTCACCCTGATCATGCTGATGACTCAATTCAGTAGGTCTTTCGGTTCAGGAGAAGAAGCCAAAAAACAGATTTCAAGATGGCCGCCATGGCGGCCATCTTTGAACTATTTAGCTATATTTGATCTACAAGTCATTCCGATGCTTCCCAACATTACAAGATTCGAATCAATTGGCCTTTCGGTTCCAGGAGAAGAAGCGAAAAATAGATTTTCAAGATGGCCGCGATGGGTTTCCGATTGGGACGATTTTAGCTGTTTTTGATCTACAAGTCACCCCGATGCTTCATAATAAGTTTCGAGTCAATTGGTCTTTTGGTTCCGGAGAAAAAGTGAAAAATAGATTTTCAAGATGGCCGCCAATGCGGCCATCTCAGATTTCCGATCAAAACAATTTTAGCTTTTTTTTTTTATATCTACAAGTCACCCCCATGCTTCCTACCAAGTTTCGAGTCAATTGGCCTTTTGGTTCAGGAGAAGCAAAAAATAGATTTTCGATCGGAACGATTTTAGCTTTTTTTTTTGATTTGCAAGTCACCCCGATGATTCTTACCAAGTTTCGAGTCTATTGGCCCAGGGATGCAGGAGGAGTAGGCTTTTAAGCAATTGTTGTCGCCGCATGACGGACGACAGACATTGACTGATCACAACAGCTCACCATGAGCACTTCGTGCTCAGGTGAGCTAATAAAACCGAGACTCCCATTTTCTAATCCGTAGTGTGTTCTTTGTTTCCAAAAGCAATCTTTTTGACGTTGATTAACCTCTTTATCTGCAGCTTTAATGCAGTTTAATATGGTAGCATTTTCATTAAATGCTGAAGTTTAAATAGTAAAAATAATGTTAATACTTGGCAGTTTAACTGAAAATGAATACAGAAACATCAAAATAATAAAAGAATGAAACAATGTATACCTCTGAAAACCACTTTTTCTCTATATAAAGTGGGTTTACTGGAGTATATATTTTATGTATAATGCTTAATTTCCACAAACTGCATATAAACATGTAGAAACTACATTCTTGAGAGTGTGACAGTCAGAATGTTAACCCACAGGAAGCCTCGACAGATAATCATTTTTGAAGGGTAATATTCTCATTCGCCCTCTAAAGAATATAATATTCATTTTATTATACCGAAAATATTATCACCCTGAAACTCAAGGCCATCAGCTGTTTAATTTTACTATCAAACTGCGATAATTTTGACTATCACATGCGCAACGTTAAAGTGCGTACGGTTCATTTCTAACGAACCGTACGCAAATTCATGTTAAACATGTGATATTAAAAAATATGGTAGAGTTATACCAAAATTGATCAACTGGTGGTATATGGGCATTTTATATATTGAAAAGCCACGTGAGGTATAATAATAACTGTAACCTTACCTATGTTCTCTTTTTCTATTTTACAATAGCGTTCCTTGAGGTCCAAGCTTTGCACAATATATGCCTTTCCAAGCGACACCATGACATCGCAGAATGTTTTCATAATTTTGATCGGACACATTTCCATTGTTTCCATAAGCATTCTGGCTCCTCCAGGAATGTCATCATTGTGTAAGTAATCACAAATAATATCATGTACTTGTAAACTGTAGAAAAAGTTTGACAGAAAACAATTGTTTAGTTTGTCGATAGAAATAATGTCTTTGACATGGAATATTAAAAACTCACGGACATTTTTCTCAATCTTACATAAATTGGACTTGTTGTTGGAATCAGAATAAGAAGGAGGACTGTCGTTCAAACGAACAAATGCTGAAAAAGACAAAATATACTATAAATGAACTGGTAAGTTATTACTATTTTTAACAAATACAATAGTAGCATTATGAGAAAACCTTTCTTAGCTAGGCATATGCCATCACGAAAACATGCCTATATAATGCTGACCGCCTGAAACCCCACTTTTGCATAGTAAAACTGGGGTTGACATGGGTATACATTATTATTCTTATTTTACTCAAAAACATAGACTGTGGGTACTCGTTAGAACTGCCTCGCCGAGGCGGTTCTAACGGGTTCCCACTATCCATGTTTTGAGTAGAAAAATGAAAAAAATATCGGAATGTTTTATCTGAAAATTTTCATTTTTTGGTGGTAAAATTTTCAGTAAATTTAAATAGGCTTGTTTTCGTAATAGCTCACGAAGTCTCAGATCAGTCTACGCTTTCTCGCTGTCTGATCATTGGCTACACATAGAGCAAATAGCAAAATCTCGCTTCCTGTAGGAGACATTGTTGCTCACACAACCCAAAATACAGGTTTTCTGTATTAAGCGGCTCGTTAAATATACAGTAAAATTCCGCTTTACCATTACGAAAACATGCCTATTCAAATATACTGAAAATTTTACCACAAAAAACCCGAAAATTTTCAGATAAAAAAAATCCGATATTTTTCATATTTCTGCTCAAAACATAGACTGTGGGTACTCGTTGGAACCGCCTCGATGAGGCGTTTCTAACGAGTACCAACAATATATGGTTTGGAGCACAAATAAGAGAAATAACTGAAGCCTGACAAATACGGATATTAATAGAGGAATGGGCTTACATTTTGACGGTCGTAATTACTGTATAGTGAAACAAAATTCAGCATCTTATTTACATATTAAGCAAATCTCAGCAGTCTTAAAACAACTTAACCACGCTTAGTGAAAATTTGTCTTCGGGCATCTGAGCCCAGCGATAAAGAGATCAGGCTCCGAGGTTATGAAATATTTTCATGCTCAACATAGCTGAGTATGAAATTCATCCTTCAAAAAAATATTTATATACCAATACTTGTTGGCATTTCAATCTATATTAACAGGATAACATTTGTTAGCCTTTCAATATTCATTTGCAGGATAAATTTTATACTCAGCTTGGTTGAGCATGGAAAAAAATATAACTTTTGCCCAGAGCCCAGCGACAGCTGAGATCAGCCTGCTCTCCCAAGAAAGCCATTACGAAAACACGCCTATTCAAATATATAGAAAATTTCATCTCCAAAAACTGAACATTTTCAGATAAAAAAACTCCGATATTTTTCCTATTTCTGCTCAAAACATAGATTGTGGGTACTCGTTAGAACCACCTCGCCGAGGCGGTTCTAACGAGTGCCCACAATCTATGTTTAGAGCAGAAATAAGAAAAATAATGTATACGCCTGTAAACCCCAGTTTTACTATAAAAAAGTGGGGTTAAAGGGGGTCAAAATTATATAGGTATGTTTTCGTGATGTGGGGAGTCTTCGCTCTTTGCTGGGAATATAATGTAGGTCTCACAGAGCTGTCATGGCGAGAGTGTTTAATCTGGTCAGAATTCTCATGACGTGGTATGGTTACATTTCTTTTTCTTGTCTAGGAACTAATACTATAGCATGCATGTATATTAAGTTATTTGATTGCGTATTATACACGGTGTAGATAATATTTGTCTAGTAAAATTTATTTTAAGTAGTATACATGTGTGTATATGTATGTTTATATATTTAAAGATATGTTTGTCTTGTGAACTTGATTAGAAAAAAAAAAAATAATAATAATTATAATAATAATAAAACTGAAAGCAAAATATATATGTTTATTTTATTTCCCGGTCGTCATTCACAGTGTATATCAGCGACGGTAAATATTATTTGGCAAATGCCGCTTAGTTGATTTTATCTTAGGTCGTAGCATTTGTCGTTATGACCAAATTCCACCGAGACAGCGATGAATTGACTGAATATTTTTAAGTAGTAATTTAATTAAGGTTGAGGTCCCTACTCGTACTAGACTGCATTAAACCTCGGACAAATGTAAAACAAGACATACAGTACATCATCCGATCTCTATTGATATATAGCTTAAATACTGTGATAGAGATCTCATAAATAATAATGTGTTATATTAGATATCTAATAAAATATCTAAATCCAAAACAATACAATATCTTATATACCATATCAAATATCTATTATAAAGGCATGTCATAATGTAGACATAATCAAACCGTACGTCATCACTCGATCCTACTATTTTAATGGACTGACCGATAGCTGGCAGAAAACAATTTTGGCCGCTTACTCGTTTTGTAAATAAGATTCTATTTTCTACTCGTAATAGTTTTCACTTAATAAGGTGAAAAACAACATGGCTATAATTTATATCATTGTATTATACATTATTGAGCGAGCAGATAATGGTTTCAATATTTTTTAAGTATATTTAAGGAAAATTTTTTCCTATTGATAACAACATGAAAATGTTTCGATTGTTTGATACAACATTAAAAATTGTAATGATTATAAGGAAAGCACCATAATTTGTTTCTTCTAGACATATTAATTTATCTACCTTTTATTTCTTTTACCGACGATACATCATATTTAATTAAAACAATCAAAGAAACTAAGCATGATGTACAGTGTTTTAAGCGGAACCAATCATATTCTGCCAACAGAAAAGGGAGATAGATAATTCTTGCACGCACAGTAAGGAAAATAACTGCGCGTCGCAATGTAAAAAAGTCACGTGTCAAAACATTATAGTTTTCAGTACCTAGGTTCATTTATATAGATACATGTAGAATTTCAAGACTACATAAGGCGTTTGATTATATCAAACAAATATGTAGTCCTGCTTACCATCAATTTCTTCTTTTGTCGGACATGCCAAATCTATCTTCAGCTGTAGCATATCTTTATGTTCAAAGAGTTCCTTTAAAACATCAAAAAAGTTGTGCACATAAATATTTCTGTTCTTCATCACAATTTTCAGCAAAAGATCGACAGCCATACGTCGTTGCTTGCAGTTAAAGATAGCTTCTGCATGGTCACTTGAGAGCAAGCGGGAGGCAATATATACTGCTGATGTCTTTTCCATCTCATCTTTCAACCACGGATAAAGTTTTATTAGAGATACGCACATGTTATAATTAAATTTGCAGGTGTTTTCGTCTGAAAAACAGAACACATATTACTTACTTTATATTTTGGACATAAGCGTCAAACCGTTTTTCAAAGCAAAAGCTTATCGATAAAAGTCGCTCTGCTTGAAGTTTTTACAGGGTTTTGTGCGAAATATTGCAGATGTGAATTCCATATTTCTGTGGAACAAATAGTTGGTAATTATGTCTAATAAATAGCATACCTCTTGTTGCTGCACGACTGATATCGTCATTACATTCAGTCTGAGAATCCCAAGTTTGTAACTTGGGTTTCATCTTGCCATTCTGGGCACTCGTACCGTTCTTTTCAAGCTGCTGTTGTTTCCAGTGCTTTAAAAAATAAAGCAAACACGACTTAGCTCCATATAAGGAGGAGTAATGTAGATAGTTAGAAATAATTTTCTGTAAATGCATTTCTACATAAAAACATGGTCTTGGTATTTCTTAGAATCGTCTCGTTGAGTACCCGCAACAAATTAGTCATACTGAATAATAACAGAAATTATCGCCGAATCATTGTATCCTTTTTATTGCTCCTTATCTGGAGCCGTGAAACGTGAATAAAATTATTGATAGATGAAATTTTTCAGTTAAATCGAAATCGATATCTTGATTGTTTAAACGGTGATGATACGATTTTTGAATTTTCAGCGTTTACAAAAAACAGAAGTTTTGTAGATTCTCGCCTTACGAAAAGATGTACTGGGTATTAACCCTTAAAGCGCCAATCACAACAATTGTCGTCTGCTTTGTCTTCTGCCTGTTACTTTAAAAGTCATTATTGCATTCAATGTGAACCAAGATCAGACTGCTCCTTTAGGAGTAGTCTGATCTGGGTCCACACTGTTTGCCTATATGCAAAATGTAAGTTTGAAAAGTTTGCAAGAAGATGCAGCAGACGACATAAGCAGACGGCATTTTCAGATGCAGATTTTCTTGGCGCTTTAAGGGTTAATGTACCGCAGTAACATCACATTGCTCTGAAGAAACGTTTTTTTTACTGCATGCAGTATCAGGCCGGCTACAATTACTAGAGACTTTCTTTTTCACCAATTTCATTTGATTGATTAGATTGTTATGTCCCAGCATTTTTAGGTGCAAGTCAATTTTCTAACGCAAGTGCTGACGGCTTGGTCAAAGCTTTAACATTTTAATGAAATGTAGACGCTTAAAAGAAACAGAAAATGGGGTTGTTTTGTAGTTGTTCTTTTTTGTCAATGTAATATCAAATCTTCATTCACTCATGAACACCACTCTCTAGTTTTGGTGTTCATTCGGTGAAATAAAATTCGATCATGCGCCGACATAATCAAATATTCTCTATATATGTAGTCACAAACAGCGACATAAACATCATGAAAACATACCTATATAATTTTAACCCCCTTAAACCCCACTTTTATATAGCAAAGTGGGGTTTACAGGGGTATACATTTTTTTCTTATTTCTGCTCAAAAACATAGATTGTGGTACTCGTTAGAACCGCCTCGCCGAGGCGGTTCTAACGAGTACCCACAATCTATGTTTTGAGCAGAAATATGAAAATATCAGAGTTTTCTATCTGAAAATTTTCAGTTTTTGGAGGTGAAATTTTCTATGTATTTGAATAGGCATGTTTTCATAATGAAGCACTTATCATATAGTCTCTTATAAACGTTATTACAGAATTGCAGAAAACAGGTCTACAAAAAAAAAAAAAAAAAAAAAAAAAAAAAAAAAATACAAATAAAAAAAGCAAACAAAACAAACAAAAACAAACAAACAAAAAAAAACAACAACAACAACAGTTTACTATAAACTAGACATGTGTCCAAAGTACATAAATGACAAATGTCCCGCGCTTTTCTCTTTGCCCATACGGCAAACCTTTTTTCCAAATGCTCAATCTGACCCGTTATACAGACCCCTAGACTTACTCTAGGCCAACACCCTGGGGCTATTCTAGCAGAGAGTGGAAAGTTTAGATTTGGCTAAGTAGCAGATTAGATTTAAACTTTCTAGAATAAAAGGTAACCAGGTTATGTCCTCCAAAAGAAATGCAGACGTAAATGTCAATGTAAAATCTGACCAACTTCTGGTCATACTGACTCATAATCCATACGTACGATGTTTAAACATTAAATATTCTACAATCAAGTTATCAGGCAAAATCACTGTAGCAAGAAATATAGGTCTTTGTGACCTACATTGATTTTGGAAGTCAAACTTCGGGTAATACTGATTCATAATCCATACATATGATGTTTATACATAAGATGATATTCAAGGTAGAAGGCAAAATTACTGGACTACAAAATGTATGTCGGCTGTAACCTATATTTATTTTGTTGTCAAACTTTGACTCTTACCGACTCATAACCCATAAGTGTGATGTTTGTACATCAAATACTCTTCAAAATATAAGGCAAAATTACTGGACCGTGACATATAGTCTTTTCCATCTCATCTTTCAACCACGGACATGATGTTTATACATAAAATACTCTTCAAGATATTAAGCAAAGCTACTGGACTATTAAAGGTAAGTCAATGTGACCTAAATTTATTTTGAGGTCAAACTCATAATCCAACTATTTTGAGGTCAAACTCATAATCCAACGGTTTGATGTTCAGACATATATACTCTTCAAGATATAAGGAGAATTTATTAGACCATGAAATAATTGTCATTTTGACCTACATTTATTTTGTACATCAAATAATTTTCAAGATATGTTAAAATAATTACTGGACCGTGGAATGTAGGTAATTAATGTCAAATTTTGGGTCAAAATATATGAGTATGGTGTTTATATAGCAAATATAAAAGATATAAAACAAAATCACTGGACAGTGAAATGAAGGTCACTGTGGCCTACATTTATTGAGGTCAAATGTCGGGTCATACTGATTCATAATCCAAATGTTTTATGTTTATACATCAAATAAAACAGCATCACTAGACCATTTAAAATAGGCCTCGGTAACCTCATTTCTTTATTAAAATTTCAGGTCATACTGACTCATGATACGACAGTATGGTGTGTATACATGAAATGTTCTTCAAGATATTAGGCAAAATCACTGGAAAGTGAACACTCTTCAGGATATTAGATCATGTTATATAGGTCACGTTGACCTTTACTTCATAGCCTACAAGTCAATGTCACAGCCTTTAGCCCCTTCCCCGGGTAACCCAGTGATCTATATCATGAAATGAAAGCCGATCCTCGAGGGTACCTATGGTCTAAATATGAATGTTTTCTAATAAGAGGTTGTTAAGATATGAACTTTTGAAAATCTTGAACATATTTGACATGTGTCTCAAGTATACAAATAAGCCTGTCCTTTGGACCCCTAGCTCCATCACTAGGCGTGAACGAAGTGCAACTCTAGCACTGGTTAAAGAGTTAGGTCTGGATAATTAGCATACCAAATTTCAGTTTCCTAGCATGAAAGGTACCCAAGATATGAACTCCAAGACAAACACGGATGTAAATTTCAATGCAAAATCTGACCTAATTTGATCCTAAGACCCACCCAAAGGGTACGACACAGAGGCCACTATACCGCAGATTTTAAGGTCTAGGTCTGGGTAAGTAGCAAACAAAATTTCAACTTCCTAGCATAAAAAGCGCTCAAGTTATGACCTAAATTCAACTTCCCAGTAGTAAATGTACATATGAAATAATACGTTCCGATAACAATAAGCACTGACTTTACCAGTGTGCGCCAGCTGCACTGTCCGTGTTTGTATAATGATAGGTATTTATAATCACGACACATTGACAGAAAAGAAACAGTTTTACAGGATCATACCAGCAGCTCTATATTTGTACTCGTCACTTGATTTTGAACATCTTTCACGGCTTCAAAAGTTTTGTCCAGTTTCTCTCGCTGAAAAATAAAACAAAACAAACCATGTTTCGGTTTTCTTATCGTGTTGACAAACACGCCTCATGTGCCTTTACATCACTAAAGAACATGTATCGCATCATGAAAACATGCCTATATAATTTTGACCCCTTAATCCCTACGTTTATATAGTAAAACTGGGGTTTACTGGAGTATACATTATTTGTCTTATTTTTTGCTCGAAAACATAGACTGTGGTACTCGTTAGAACCGCATCACCAAGGCGATTCTAACGAGTACCTACGAGTTATGTTTTGAGCAGAAATATAAAAAAATATCATAGTTTTTTATCTGAAAATTTTCAGGTTTTGGAAGCGAAATTTTCTATATATATGAAAAGGCGTGTTTTCGTAATGAGACACTACTATGTTTATATTTAACGAATCCATTGTGTCTCCAGGATGCACTGTGTTTTGTCGTCAAATTGCTTTCGACTTTTCGAATCAAAATGACGTTTCATGCCATCATAATTTGTATGTAACTACTTTAGTCTGTAAACGCAGTACTTTCCGATCACACCACATACTATTAAGCTGTAACCTTAATACACCTCTACTTAAAACAAAACAAGAAAAAAGACGCCATGGATTGTGGAACTGAACTCCTTCCCCACAAGTGGCGACTGCTGATAACCTCTGCAAACAGTTTGGACCCAGATCAGGCCCGACAAACCGGTCAAAACGTCGGGCTTGATCTGGAGCCGAACTGTTTGACACTCTGATGGTATTCTTGAAAGATTTTTTGAAAAACATTTAATTTAAAAAAAATGCACAGACGACAAAAAAAGCATACATAATTACCAAGTATACAAAGAGTTAAAAATGTCGAGCGTTTGCCAAGTAGACGAAATATTATACAATGTTCTTTCAGAGGGTTTTTCTTCCTGTAGAAGTAGTGATTAAAGTGATTAAGAAATGATATAACCAAATGCCCTGATTTGCCAGGGCCCTTTGTTCCAAGCATTGTGGGCTTGATAGACTCGTTAACTGTTGTAACTAAAGTATCCTTAAATACACTGATATTTTTGCAGTAGTTTAGAAGAACCTAGCCCGCCTTGTGTAATTTTAATAAAATGGGAATGAAATATATTTTATAATGCCAATATTATGTGAAAGCACTTAAAGCATATGCCTGACTTGCTCGTTAAGGCAAATACCAAATCCCAGACAGAAGATAATAGAATATAAAAATAATACTATATATAGCTTTTTATGGAGTAACAAAACAAACATAAAAAATACTAGAATTGTTAAACAATATATAGAAGGAGGCTTAAAATGGCTGACCTTAAGGCATTTATTGCAGCTTTTAGGTCCTCATGGGTTAGAAGATTATTGAATACCGACAGCAAGTAACAGGCATTCATAAAAAATCACATAGAGATAGATAAACTGACTGGTTGCCATAATAAATACATAGAGGAAAAAATAAAGGTAATTAAAAATCAATTTTCGGTTGACACATTACAAGCGTTTATTAATATTGTAGAAAACATACAGTCAAGTAACCAAAGATGTGCTCTTGAAAAGCCCAATTTATTACAATTATAATGTCACAGTAGATTGTGCATGTGATTTCTACAAGGGAGTGTTCCGAAAAGGTGTGAAATACTTAAATGATTTTGTAAAAGAAAATGGTGAATTCTATACGTGGGAAGAATTTTCAGCGACTAAAAATATACAAACAAATTACCTCCAATACTATGGAACCTTAAATGTCCTCAAAGAATACATAAAAAGATGAATATAACATGTTTGCCTAAAGAACAGAACCATTTTGTACCGAGTCACATTTCTCCTCTGTTACAACAAAGAAAAGGATCACAAGTAATGTATAATAATCTTAATAAAAACTATGAAATGCCAACTGGAAAACTTACATGGAATAAATTATATAAGTTTCAAGAGGAAGAATGGAATACACATATACCCTTTTAAAATTACAAACTATGCAGTTATTAGATGGTTCCAGATGATCTGTATTACATTACGAAAACACGCCTATTCAAATATACAAAAAAATTTCACCTCCAAAAATTGAAAATTTTCAGGTAAAAAACTCTGATATTTTTAATATATATGCTTAAAACATAGATTGTGGATACTCGTTAGAACCGCCTCGCCGAGGCGGTTCTAACGAGTACCCACAATCTATGTTTTTGAGCAGAAATAAGAAAAATAATGCATACCCTTATAAACCCCAGTTTTACTATATAAAAGTGGGGTTCGAGGGAGTCAAAATTACATAGGCGTGTTTTCGTGATGACCAGAACATACTTGTGACAAATAAACTACTTTGTCATATGAAAATAAAAAATGACCCTAGATGCACCTTTTGTGCCATTCATGATGAAAATACTTCTCATCTATTATCGAAATGCCAAAAAACACAAAATTTTATTACAGAACTGACAAACTGGCTTCAAGATTTTAACATTCAATGTTCTCTTTCTAAAGAATACTTCATTTGTGGTCTACAGAAAGAAAGAATGGCTTCCAAAACTCTAAACTTCATTTTTTATATGCAAAATATTTCACCTATTGTGCACGCTGCAATAAACAAACATTACTACTTAGCATATTTAAGAGAAAAAACTATTATTTATGTATAAAGTGCATATAGAAATAGCTTTATCAAATAATAACAAGAATGGCAGCCATATCAATCACTTATTAACAGCATATAATTTATTAGATAATAAAACAGTTTTAAGTAAAAAAGCATAGGCATATATAAATAAATAAATTACTTACTATATGTATAAATAGGCTAATTTTAAGTAAAGTACACCAACAATATCATTACACCAAATAGGTTATTCATGTCTGAGCCAAGCATACAAACAATACACACAAAAAGAAAGAAAGAAAAAAAAAAAAAGAAAGAAAACGTTAGAAAAATATAAAACGAAAACAACAAAAAAAAAAGCAACAAAAAAAAAAAAAAAAAAACAACAACAAAAAACAACAACATAGTCTAAAAAACTGGGCATATCCCAAAATCTCCAACCAAGCCCTCCCAGAAGTGTTTACAGGCAAAAAAAAAAAAAAAAAAAAAAAAAAAATGAATATGTTAATTGTACTTGTAAATGGTTAGATTTTGCTATTGTATGTAATACATGTTATGACCTGACACAATGCATAAAATTGGATAGAGGACTATAAATTTGGCCAATATATAAAAAAAAATACAGGACATAATATGTATTAAAATATTCTATTCCTCTATAACTGCCTTTTCTATAAAAGCAAATGTATAAATGAATATGAATGAGTTACAGAGTAACAGGTGTACTGTCGACAGAAAAAGAAATAAATACAGTGAGAATGATGGCAGTACACATTACGAAAACACGCCTATTCAAATATATAGAAAATTTCATCTCCAAAAACTGAAAATTTTCAGATTAAAAAACTCCGATATTTTTCATATTTCTGCTCCAAACGTAGATTGTGGGTACTCGTTAGAACCGCCTCGCCGAAATAAGAAAAAAATGTATACCCCTGTAAACCCCATTTTTACTATATAAAAGTGGGGTTTAAGGGGGTCAAAATTATATAGGTATGTTTTCGTGATGACATGGATGAATGGAAAGAGACTGATTTTTTTTTGTAAAATTAAATTGTTTATTCCAAGGAGAACTCGGATCCGTAACGAGCAAAATATTATTAATAAAATTTAATACACACACACCAAAAAAAATTAAAACAAATGTACAGTACAAAACAAAACAAAAAAAAATTGTAGTCTGGAAACCCCTTTAAGGGTAACTGGCAAACCATGGAAACCCAGATCAGACGCCGCATTCTGCGGCGTCTGATCAGGGTCTCCGCTGTTTGCAAAAAGATCATTCATTTTTCTCTCAGAATATCTAAATCGCATAGCCTGACATATCTAACATCAAAATTAGAACCTTCCAATATATTGTGTGGAGGAGTTCATTCAGTCTATAATGGGTTAAGAAAACAACGCCTGCACGAATAAATACATACATTTTTTTTTATACTTTTACTGTAGTTCTCGTTACAGCAGTGAGTACGATGTACTACGTGTACGTTTGCTGATATTCTAAAAATACTAGTTTGATTGACTGATTGATTGATTTGGTGCTTTACCGCTCTTCAACACTATTAAGGTCATTTCAAGCGCATTAAGTTATTTGACAACATCTTTCCTGGGCAGGCTTAGACCTCAGCGGTTAGACACTGCTTAGTAAATATCCCTTCGATAATAACTGAAAATTGCCATATTTGAATCTGCGGTAAGGAGAGAATGGCTGTAGAAATGATTTCATGACCAATCTGTACGAAAACATATTTTCCGTACCAAGGATTCGAACCCGCGATTGTCTGAATACCAGGCGAACGCGCAACCGACTGAGCTATCCGGTCCCTATATAGTTTGTGAAAAACTACAAAATAATTTTAAAAGTAAAGGTGCCCCTAAGGTGCAGTTTGGCGAAAGAGCCCCAACATGCCTTTTACTTTCCCTGAAATGAATTAGATATCATTTCTAACCCCAGCAAGGTTTGAATCTGTAATCTCACACTCGAATCACTTCGCAACTCCCCAGCTAGCATTCTTTATAAATCTACAGCGGGCCGTTATCGGCCCGCTATAGATTTATGTAGAATCCCCCTCCCCCTCCTCTCTGAAACTCTCAAAAATAAGGATAAAATAGTACCTGTGAGTCTAAATGTTCTAATATCTCTTGTTTCGTTGTTTGTATGGTATTGTCTAGCTGATCTTGCCATTTTGTAAATTTCTCTAAATTCAAGCATTCTACTTTTCCTGACGGATCAAAGTGCCGGGTTTTCAGATCATCAATCTTTGTAGAGATTTCTTGACATTTGATATGGCTACCGAACTTTGATATTCTAAGCATAACGTTTGTAAGCTCTTCCCACGTTCTTTCAAAATCAGCTTCTCGTATATGTGTTGATGTCCTATGTGCATATACATAGTTTCTTATATGACGTAATCGCAAAATGTCAGCACCAAGACTGAAATCATTTACAGATGGCTGTTTTTTTGTCCAGCCCCCTAATGGCGGATCTACATTGGGACAAATGTTTCTCAGTAAAAAAACTAACAACGATATATCAAACTCCTCAGGGTTAGGATATGGAGTAATTAAGAGGTCATACTGATCTTGATGCAAGACGTTTGAGTGCTTTAACTTGTCCAGTAAAAGGATATTAGATTGAAATGTATTTGCCAATTTAGTAATAGGAATACGTGTTGTAAGCACATCACGTAACACCTCTGACCCCACATCCACTACCATTGTTATTATTCGGAAGAAATTGACAGATTCTTCTGTTGAATGGTCGTCCATGGTTTCAGGGTATGTGTTCAAACGTTCCCCTGTATAGTCAGTTTCAGGATCTGCGGAAGAATGAAACGGAGTTAAGTCAGCAAAAAGAAAAGGTACATGTACTTAGCGCTCATAAAGCATTTAGTTGCGCATTCATGGCGACTGTTTTGGCGTATTAGCTCGCTCTCACACGTAATATAAGAAGAACAGATACCCAATGGGCAAACAAGAATAAGGCAACGTCGATTCAACGAGACATTGGAACAAAGTTGAATAGACGATGTAGCATTGTGTGCAAGACATTGAATCAACATTAAATCGACGTTGTTTCAACGTTATGTGCCCGCTAGGGTACACTGTCAACGGAATCAACGCAACTAGCCTCCCATGTCAATAGGGGTCCACTCTAAAAGGAAAGAATTTGCTTCAGAGAAGATAATACCTTTGTGCCTCAGGGAAAAAACTTTCCTTTTAGAAAAGATCCCTTTTCAGAAGGGACTTCATATACAGGAAGCAAACAAGAATTCAAAACAGTTGTCTCCTTTTTTGAAGTTGCGGGCTAATTTTCCAGCTGTAGACGTTAATCTTAAAGAGCTTAACCCTTCTCTTGCTGAACATGACATGCCCTGTCTTAGCAAACTGGGTAGATCAAGATCAGTTGGCTTCTGTCTGAAGAAGCCAACTGATCTGGATCTGCACTGTTTGCCATTAAATATGTGAATTTCTATCAAAAACCCGGATCAAGTAATATAATTGGCTGGGCCCAGTTGTTCAAAGCTAACGAAGTCGTTAGTTAACGATTCGTTAAAATTTACATCGAGTAATACGCAAATATGCTGAAATTTTTTGCTGAAAAAATGTGAGTAGCTTTTGCAGTGCAAAAGCTACTCACATTTTTTCAGCAAAAAATATCAGAATATTGTATATAGAATCCGCTAAAACAGTTAACCATATGACCCTTAACGAACTCGTTAAGCTAAAGACGCTTTGAACAACTGGGCCCTGGAAATTAGCAGAGGGCGTGGCATCTTAATTTATTCAGCAAGGCAAGAGTTAAGCAATCATTTGTATGGACATTCGCACTTGTGCGATAAGACTCTGTTTGCTTGACGCTTATCTTAATGTGTAGCGCCGTGAGAAAATGGGGCTTTGAACATGTGCGCCCAGCGAAGACTGATCAGCCTACGCATTTGTTAGATGTCACAAGCCTTCGCACTTTGTCCCTTGGGTTCTTTGGGTTGCTTAAGTTCCATAGATATGGTCATAAATAGCTCTGATCAGACTGCACGGATGTGCAGGCTGATATAAGCCTTCGCTGGCAGTATGCCCTATTTTCTCATGCCGCGGCTCAAATGTTAAATAACTTGGCCCAGTTGTTCAAAGCATTGTTACCTTCCAAGCTTGTTAGTGGTCCAAACTGTAGTAAGTACAATATCTAATTCACAGGTATTTTTGATGAAAAAAAATGTGAGTAGCTTTTGCAAATCACATTTTCAAATGCAAAAGCTACTCACATTTTTTTAGCAAACGTATTAACTTATATGCCGTATTTAATATGATCAAAGTTTTAAAGATAAATTTAATTTAACTAACGACATCGTTAGTTTCGAACATCTGGGCCCTGAAATTTAGTGACCGAAAATACAGAAAGAGAGAAAGAGAGAGAGAGAGAGAGAGAGAGAGAGAGAGAGAGAGAGAGAGAAAAGAAAGTAAGCCAGAATGAGAGTCAGAGAATTTTATTTTTATTTAATCTATTGCCTGCAGATAAGTTGTAACGTAAAAATCAATCAATATCAACATTAATACAAACACTAAATACAATAAATTAAAATTTTAATCTAACAATAAATTAAAATGAAAATGACTCAATTCATTATTTTATGTCTCAAAAGCAGATAACGGGATTTCCGCCGATGCGGTCATCGACCACTTGAACAAAACATAGGCAGAATAAAACGATTGCCATTTTTAGGCTTAAATGGTACATCTTACATGCATTCTTTGTTATAATATTTGCGAACAAAAAGTTGTTAATCTGTATATTATCTCGGTTGAAATGAATTCATTAGTCTAATAATGCACCTGTTAAATCATAATAACAATGAATTAATTTGATAGTTCATTAGTATAGTATTCCACGGGATTTAATGCATTAATCCACATAAAACGTGCAATTATTGCACGTTTTATGTGGATTAATGCATTAAATCCCGTGGAATACGATACTTACAGCCGTATCAGAAAGAGCACGTCGTTGTGTTATAAACCTGCTTTGGGATAAAAATAATTTTGTTCCTGGGTCATGGCAGTCTCTCTTGATCGTCACCTTTTACATGTAAAGACATCCCTCCTGCAATATTTCTTTTGTATTCCTGAAAGAAGAAGTGTTTGACTAATATTTTCTTCCGGTTTCGCAAATGTTCAATTTAATGTAAAAATATAGATTAAAAAAATGTTTTTCGCGCAATTCTTCAGAAAGTGCTAAAATCTCTCGTCCTTCGGCCTCATGGCTAACATTTTAACACATTCTCACGACTTTACAATTTTTGATGCATTAAAAAACCAGGTTTTATCTCCTTTACAGCAAACCGACGACTTTGAAACAATGTCGTATGAATATCGAGTAAATTATTAGCCTAATAGATATTCCGAGTTCTTAATCATCACGAAAACATACCAATATAATTTTGACCCCCTTAAACCCCACTTTTATATAGTAAAACTGGGGTTTACAGAGGTATACATTATTTTTCTTATTTCTACTCAAAAACATAGATTGTAGGTACTCGTTAGAACCGCCTCGGCGATGCGGTTCTAACGAGTACCCACAATCTATGTTTTTGAGCAAAAAAAAGAGAAAAATATCAGAATTTTTTGTCTGAAAATTTTCATTATTTTGGTGGTGAAATTTTCAATATATTTGAATAGGCGTGTTTTCGTAATGTAATCGATCGAATACGGGCCCATGTTTTAGCCTGATTGAACTCAAAACTTCAAAGAGATGTAACTCGACTTAACTAATCAGATTTGGCCAGATTTTAAACTGGACATTGATTTTAAGCCTCTTGTTATTTACTTATACATATAAGTTCGAGAAAAAATGACATCACGAAAACATACCTATATAAATTTGGTCCCCTTTAACCCACATTTATATAATAAAACTGGGGTTTACAGGGGTATACATGATTGATCTTGTTTTTGCTGAAAAACATTGATTGTGGGTACACGTTAGAACCGCCTCTGTGAGGCGGTTCTAACAAGTATCCACAGTTTATGGTTTGAGCAGAAATATGAAAAATATCAGAATTTTTATCTGAAAACTTTCAGTTTTTGGTAGTGAAGTTTTCAATATATTTGAATAGGCGTGTTTTCATAATAAAAAATGAATGCGCTAAGAAAGTCACAAGAATCAAGAGACTGTAACTCCGAAATAACCAGTCGGATCTAGCCGTATATCGAATTCGTTCGAGCTGTTATGATTCTGCATAAAATATTACATATGCGTTTATCGATAGTGAACCTGGCATGTCTTTTCGGTAATCAAGGGTTGTTCCTCTGACAAAACTTGGATCTGGCCGTGTAATGAACCCTTGCGAGAATTTATTCATGGCCGTGTATTGAACCCATCAGACAATTTATGTATGTCTTGGATATCTACAGGCCATACCTATCCGATAAGAAACCAGTGAGATACATTGCTCACAAACATTCCCAATTATAGTTTTAAGTAACCATCACGAAAACACGCCTATATACGTTTGATCCCTCTATATAGTAAAACTGGGGTTTATAGCGGTATACATCAAAACCTTAGGTTGTAGGTACCCATAATCAGTGTTTTGAGTAGAAATATGAAAAATATCAGATTTTTTTATCTGAACATTTTCCTTTATTGGTTGTACATGTAAAATTTTCAATACATTTCAGTAGGCATGTTTTCGTAATGTTTATGTAAAGTGCCACTTTATTTCAAAGTGGGGTCACAAATCCGGCATAAATGGTCCGATCTGGCCCAGTTTCGATCTCGTCCAAGGTTTAAGTGTAATGTCTTTCACAAACTTGATTTATTAACAATGAAGATATTGCGCTTCTCACAAGCGTTTCGTACTTAGTTGCCATGATAAACACAATTCGCAATCGATTTGCACACACACACACACACACACACACACACACACACACACACACACACACACAAAAACAACAACCCCCACCCCCCCCCCCCAAAAAACAAAACAAAAAACAAACAAACAAAAAAACAAACAAACAAAAAACAAACAAACACAACAACAACAACAGCAAAAAAACAACAACAACAACAACAACAAAAAAAAAAAACATATGTCATCGATCCGCTATCTACTGTATGCCATATATCAAATTCGACTGGGATTGGCCAAGAAGCTTAAAAATCTTTAATATGCTAGCCCTAAAGTGTTGATGAACCACTACGGATGAAAGAGAATGTCTACAGTCTGTGCCATAGTAGAAAGTGCACACAGTAAATATTGGACAGCTGATCTTGACTGTTGTGACATTGAACAAAACATTTTTATTGTACACGCATCGGACCAGGGGAAAGTAAAGCTGAAAACTTAACACAGAATATGGTTCTGCATTCACGAGTCAGTGAAACCTTTACCTCGGTAAACCCCACTTCACACACTAAAACTGACTTTAACATCTTTGAATCCGTTTTCAGTACTGACTGCTATTTCAACCATCTTTTGACACAAAGTATTTAAATTTGTGGACCAAACGACTCGAGTTGTAACGAAAATGAACCAGCATAAATGTTAATCAAAGCTGTCGTTAAAGAGTTTAATGAAAGGATAATATTCTAATTTTCCAACAAAACTCATGGAAAGCACACTTGTTAGAACTGTCTGGAGGAGAGGCGAGTCTAACAAATATTCGCTAATCAGAAAAAAAAATCCACTTTTAAGATCACCTTTGGCACTGTCCAAAAGTGATCTTAAAGACCACTTTTGGATTTTGGACAGTCCCGAAAGTGGTCTCTAATAAAGGGGCATTGGGTGTAGAACTCAAAGGGCTGAGATTTGCACCTGCACGGATGCGGCGACGACGTCTGCGCTGAAATTTGCGCCTGCACGGATGCGGCAACGGCTTCTGCGCTAAGATTTAAACCCACACAGGTGCGGCGAAGTCGTTTGCGGTGAGATTTGACCCTCACGGATGGGGCGACGTTGTCTGCGCTGAGATCTGAATCAGCACGGATGCGGCTAGACTGGTTCCAGTCTCCAGTGACTAAATATTTTTTTCTTATTATTCTGTTTGATAGGCC
Source organism: Anodontia alba (assembly GCA_964016985.1). NCBI lineage: Eukaryota > Metazoa > Mollusca > Bivalvia > Lucinida > Lucinidae > Anodontia > Anodontia alba. The sequence goes on from OZ024832.1 coordinate 72,763,275, forward strand.
ACTAAAGTAAAACAAAAATAATATCATGACTACAAAGGCTGGTCACGCTAGTGACCTGCCTTTATAGTCATGATATTATTTTGGTTTTATTTCAGTGGAGTATCAAACAAGATTATAAGAAAAAATGTATATTCACTAAAGACTGGAGCCAGTCTAGGATGCGGCGACAGTAAAATATATAATCAGAATCTTAATCATTGAATATACTCCTCAGCCACTACGTTAACATTTTCTTGTCATTAATGGTTAGTTAATTGTTTTTCAAGATAGTAGGTAAAAATGTTGCATTTCTCGTATTTTAACTATTAAAGCTATCGGGCAAACACATTAATGACAACCATAAGTCACACAAGTTTGTCGCACTGGTCGAGTGTTTGCGTTTAAATTTCTTTTTTGTATCTTTCTCACAATCGTCTTTTGATAACTGAAGACTTTTCTTTCAAACCGATATTCAAATTAATGTTTTTATTCATCACGAAAACACGCCTATATAATTTTGACCCCCTTAAATACCACTTTTATATAGTAAAACAAAGGTTTACAGGGGTATACATTATTTTTTTAATTTCTGCTCAAAAACAGATTGCGGTACTCGTTAGAGCCGCCTCGTCGAGACGGTTCTAACGAGTACCACAATCTATGTTTTGAGCAAAAATATGAAAAATATCAGAATTTTTTATCCGAAAATTTTCATTTTTTTTTTGTTGGGAAAATTTTCAGTATTACTTGAATAGGCATGTTTTCGTAATGTACTGCGAATCTCATCAGTATCATAAAAAGTGCCAAAAGGACTTCTAATGGTTCTATCTGGAGTCCACGTTCTTTTCAAAAATGATTTTACTTACAACCCTCTTTATTTCGACCTCGATACAGCGGCAAAATTCGTTATAATGATAATTTATCTGTCAAGAAACGTTCGTTTAAGAGGTACCAATTTGTCACAAATTATGAAAGATTATTGTATTTTATACTTTAAAGAAAAATGTGTTGTGGTATTTGTTAGAATCGCCTCATTAGTGAGGCGATTCAAATAAATATCCAAACCGTATGTTCTATGAGAACATAATAACAAAACAATCCGATCATTAAGTATTCTGTACAACAGCTACAATGTAACTCATTCTAATGGAAACTTTTTTGGGAACAAATGCTGTCGTCGTTAAGAGGGTTCACTGTACCTAAGTAATGATCTGCTAGATTGCCTGTACCTTCAAGTTTGGTTCTTTGATACGGCTCGATGTATTTGAGAAAAGTAGGACAAACACAGTTACATGGACTAAAATGGTGTAAATAAATTTACTCCCCCACCAACTAATTACAGGACCAAGGACACTTGAATAAGTCACCGGCGACATGGAGTAGGGGTGGGTGGGGGTGAGGGCAATGCTAGTGAGTCTAAACTAGTTATTCTCTACAGTGCAATATTCTTCCCATTACGAAAACACACCTATTCAAATATATTGAAAATTTTACAACCATAAAAGGAAAATTTTCAGATAAGAAAATTCTGATATTTTTTTATATTCCTGCTCAAAACATAGATTGTGGGTACTCGTTAGAACCGCCTCTGCATAGATTGTGGGTACTCGTTAGAACCGCCTCTGTGAGAATAGATTGTGGGTACTCGTTAGATCTATGTTTTGAGCAGAAATAAGAAAAAATAATGTATAATCCTGTAAACCCCAGTTTTACTATATAAAAGTGGGGTGTAAGGTGGTCAAAATTATATAGGCGTACCTATATAGGCTATACCACTGCTCCGCATTAACACTGAATTACTCACATCTCTAAATTTGAATACATGAATAAATGAACTAGTGTTACCGATACGGAGAAGGAAAGCTACAGAGGTTTGCAATGGAAGATAAGTTATGGTACTTTTTTTGTAGAGCTAACAAACTATCTTTCGATGAAAACCCCAGTAGAAGTATTACTCTAAACTGGCCCAATGGTTATAAAACTTTTTTCATGCTTAACTAAACTTTGCATGAAATTTATTCCGCTAATAAATATTAGAATATCAACAATGGCTAGCATTTTAAGATGTACTAGCAGGATAAATATCATTATCAGCTTTTTTGCGCAGGATAAATGTTTTAATTGTTGGTATTTTAATTTATATTAGCAGAACAAAATTCATGCTAAAGTGAGCTGAGCATGAAAAACGTTTCATAACCTTGGGGCCTGGTTATGCTTGTCTTTTGTCTTTATGTACCGCTGTAGTTTATTTGTTGTATGAATCTTTAGAATAAATTCGGTAGTAGGTTTGATAAGAGTATATTTAAGTTCTGGTGGGTTACAATCTAGGTCAATCTGTTTTCGTAACTAGTAAACAGTTATCGTGAGTTTGCAATGTACACTTGTATTTTCATCGAAATTAACATTACATTATTTTTTGACTTAGCAATAATCTCCGGGTTTGGTGGTGTAGCTATACGTTTGAAATGGGTGGTTCGGGTGCGCGGCCCGAAGGCCCCGCACCCCAGCCAGCCCACATAAAAGGGTGGTTCGGGTGCGCGGCGTTATATGATGCCTTTTGTTTAGTCGGAAATCGTACAGATAAGCTTATTTTTGCTCCTAGTAGCCCATCTATGCATCAGAGAAGTATATGTCTAGCTCAAACTTCTAAAGAAAGGTATATGTATTTGAGCGGGTCCCTTTTTAGAGTGTAGGTTTTTCAGTCCTGGTATATGGGTGGGTAGCCTAGCTACTAGGCCAATATATAAGTATGTTTGTCACTTTTTGTTTACTTATTATTTTTTTTTTTCATTTACATTCTACTTTTTGATTCAATGTTTAGCTAGTCTATGGGTGAACTTTTCTTCTGTGGTTGTCTCTGAAATATATTAGAAATCCAGACCATATTATCTGTAGACTAGCCACAGAGCTCAATAAGCCAAAAAATATAAATGTATATTTCTAAGCCTTGGGCAAGGCTAATGGGTGGGTTCATTGTTTCAGAGACCAGGTATATGAACTGGGTGGTTTTCTTCAGATATTGGACCGCCAATATCATCACGAAAACCCGCCTATATAATTTTGACCCCGTTAAACCCCACTTTTATATAGTAAAACTGGGGTTTACAGGGGTATACATTATTTTTCTTATTTCTGCTCAAAACATAGAGGCGGTTTTAACGAGTACCCACAATCTATGTTTTGAGCAGAAATATGAAAAATATCAGAGTTTTTTTTTTATCTGAAAATTTTCAGTTTTGGAGGTGAAATTTTCTATATATTTGAATAGGCGGTTTTCGTAATTGTACGAAAATGACCCCCTAATTACATCCCCTTACCCTACCTACCCCGAAGCCTTTACTCCTAGAATAGGATCTACCCTTGCTTCCTAACTGAAGTTTATCTCCTAGGGGTTAAGAAGCAAAATATTGCAGGAAAGGATAATCTCTCCAATGAATGTGTCCTTTCACCTTAATAGATTAACCCAGCGGACACACAACGTTGAAACAACGTCGATTCAACGTTAATTCGACGTCAAGAACAACGTCGATACAACGTCAAGAAAATATCGACTCAACGTTGATTCAACGTTTTGACGTTGAGTCAACGTTTAATCGACGGTGTTTCGACTTTGTGTGCCTGCTAGGAAGGTGACTAATGCACCAATACCTGTAACCACGGCTCACACGGCGGGAACAGCGAGGTTTAAGTTCGATGCATTTACCTTAGGAAAGTCCCCATACCGGAGATGGTGCCCGAGATGTACGGGGCTTCTGATATGCTGAAAATATACCTTGGACGGTGACTTTTTTTCATTTTTCAAACTTTTACAGCATAAAATCCCTCCATGTTCAAATGCCTGCTTTTAGCAGGACATTTGGCAAAACCTTGTCCTCACAGCGCGGGGTTTCTTCTGGGACTCGCTGTGAACAAAGTCAAAATCCCTGCTTTTCCCCGGTCCTGGCATAGCCATGGTTGCATTAGACCACTACGTAGTTTTTAAATAGAAGAATATCAAAAACCTCAGTATAGCGACACTTTTATTACCTTTTATCTCCCGCAATCAATTGACATGTGGTTTAACTGCTTGACTGTTACTCTCTTGCACAGAGATTTGCTAACTAAATTTTTTCGTATACAAAAGCGTAATTGAAACAGAATGGAAATTGTAAGTGCTGATAGTTGAGTAGCCTCGTTCGCCAGGCGACTACTTAAAATTAATAGACTGCTATCGAGCAAGGAACTGGACTAATAGTTGAGCGTACTTGACTGTGTAAACCAATATTTACTATCAGAAAAGTTGAAAATGGGGTCAACCTGAGCGTGGGGTTTTCCGTCATCAATAATTTAAAGCGTCTATCTACCCAGCAGACACACCACGTTGAAACAACATCGATTCAATGTTGATTCAATGTCAACGTCTTGGCGTTGAATCGACGTTGTTTCGACGTGGCGTGCTCGCTGGGTAGTGATACTGCAGCATCCCCTCACGAGGATTATGTGCAGGAAAAAGTTAGTGAAAAATGTAAAGAACGAAGTGCAGAATAAAAGATGAATGTGTTAAAATGTTTAAAAGTGGCGAGTAAGGTTAAAAGCAGGTTAAAAACAGCGGATCTGCTGCTGATTAAGGCATGAATCTGAATTACTCCAAACCCATCAAACACAGAACGTCACAGCAACGTCGTTACAACGTCGCTGCAAAGTCGTGACGTTGCAGCGACGTTGTAACGACGTTGTTGCGACATTGTATGTTTGCTGGGAAGTAGGCAGAACAAGTACTTCAGCAGTAAGACTAGTCCACTGCAGGAAATGAATAATTGATAAAGTTAAAGGATGTATGACTCTGGCGCAAAGTAACGGGGTGGCTGACGCTCAAGCATGACGTAAAGCTTCACACATGGTAGCCCAGTGGTGAGCGCACTGACCTCTAAAGGTACCGGGATTATCCGAGGATTAGGCAAGGGAATTGTCGGTGTACGAACACGCTTTCATTCGTGTCATTTGCATGCATGACATGAAAACAGTGCGCCGTCCTTCGGATCGGGATACAGTGAAGCAGTTAATGGTTACATGTACAAATGATTTGCGTATAAGGCTTTTTTTTATGATTCATACCACAAGCGACACGTAATGTTTGTTTTACTCAACTATCAAAAATAATGGAACTTACTTGTACTACTAAAATACAGCTGTTAAACACAGATCTGGAAGCTTATAAATTCATTTCTGGAACATTTTCGATCAATAAACACCTCTATCAAATCAACAAAACCATTGAAAGTGTAAATACTCCGTATCTTTCAATTATGTCTAAGTGCTTAACTTCCGATATACCACACCTTCTTGAGGGAAAAGATAACTACAAATAGTTTGACTATTAATCTTATGTAAGTTATCGCAAGCTAAGCGTGTATCAGTCCATGACTTAAGAACACAAGTTTAAGCTTTTCAAAAAAGCTTGCCATCTTTTCAGCCTTTTTTTATGAAGTGATTTCTTTGTGGCGGAACACTTTTAGCTGTCGAGCCCCATGCCCACCCATCAAATTTAGTAAAATGGTATCTAACTTCTGTCCTGTCTCTATTAGAAGGATCTGTGGTTCAGTGTTGCCATTCAAGAACTTTAGAAAGTGAATTTAGACCATATTGTCGAACCAAAGTCTTTCTTTCCATCGCAATGGTGCTAAACGGGAAAAAAATAGAAAATGAACAATAACAAGTAAAAGAAACTTTATTAATAACCTATCAAACAAACAAACAAATAAACAAGAAAATTAAGTTACCAATCTAACATACTTGCTGCAAATAACACAATGACTACGATTTGATTGGTTTAATAAAAAATCTTAACTTATTCAAGGATGTGGTACTAAAATTTTGCTAAGAACCACTACAATATACCATATATACTGAACGTCTGTATCTTGTTAATTACTGTTTGGAACGTTATTGTATGCTTGTCAGAAAACTGCAGCAAGGTAATCTATTAGCGTGTGCTAATATTTACGTGCCGCAAGACATACATTATTGTTTGCTAGCCGTGTACTGCAACGAGATTGTCTTTTATCGCATACTAATATTTACGTGCCGCAAGCCATACATTGTTGTTTGCTAGCCATGTACTGCAACAAGACAATATTTTATCGTGTGCTAATATCACACTGCTGCAAGCCTTACGTTGTTGTATGTTAATCATAAACTGCAGCAAGGTGATCTTTTTATCGTGTGCTAATATTTCTTTGCAGCAAGGCATATGTTGTTGTATGCTCATCATCTACTACAGCAAATTTATCTTTTATCATGTCCTTATATTTCCCTGCTGATATCCATACGTTGTTGTATGCAAGTCATATACAACAGCAAATTTATCTTTTATCATGGCCTTATATTTCCCTGCTGATATCTATACGTTGTTGTATGCAAGTCATATACTACAGCAAATTTATCTTTTATCATGTCCTTATATTTCCCTGCTGATATCTATACGTTGTTGTATGCAAGTCATATACTACAGCAAATTTATCTTTTATCATGTCCTTATATTTCCCTGCTAATATCTATACGTTGTTGTATGCAAGTCATATACTACAGCAAGGTATTCTTTTTATCGTGTGCTAATCCCAGTAAGCATCCTACATGAATCTATAGCGGGCCGTCATCGGCCCGTCAGGGTAGCTGACGGGCCGGTAACGGCCCGCTGTAGATTTATAAAAAATACTAGCTGGGATATTTCCCTGCTGCAAGCCATACGTTCTTGTATGCTTATTATGTACTGCAGCAAGGTAACCTTTTATCATGTACTAATATTCATCTACTGCAAGCCATACGTTGTTGTATGTTATTCATATACTGCAGTAAGGTAATCTTTTATCGTTTGGTAATATGTCCCTGCTGCAAGCCATACGTTGTTGTATGCTAATTATGTACTGCAGCAAGGTATTGTTTTATCTTGTACTTATATATTTCCCTGCTGCAAGCTATTGTTGTATGCTAATCATATACTGCAGCAAGGTAATCTTTTATCGTTTGGTGAAATGTCCCTGCTGCAAGCTATACGTTGTTGTATGCTAATTATGTACTGCAGCAAGGGATTGTTTTATCTTGTACTTATATATTTCCCTGCTGCAAGCCATACGTTGTTGTACGCTAATCATTTACTGCAGCAAGGTAATCTTTTATCGTTTGTGATATGCCCTGCTGCAAGCCATACGTTGTTGTATGCTAATTATGTATTGCAGAGAGGTATTGTTTCATCTTGTACTTATATATTTCCCTGCTGCAAGCCATACGTTGTTGTACGCTAATCATTTACTGCAGCAAGGTTATCTTTTATCGTTTGGTAATATGTCCCTGCTGCAAGCCATACGTTGTTGTATGCTAATTATGTACTGCAGCAAGGTATTGTTTCATCTTGTACTTATATATTTCCCTGCTGCAAGCCATACGTTGTTGTACGCTAATCATTTACTGCAGCAAGGTTATCTTTTATCGTTTGGTGATATATCCCTGCTGCAAGCCATACGTTGTTGTATGCTAATTATGTACTGCAGCAAGGTATTGTTTCATCTTGTACTTATATATTTCCCTGCTGCAAGCCATACGTTGTTGTACGCTAATCATTTACTGCAGCAAGGTAATCTTTTATCGTTTGTGATATGCCCTGCTGCAAGCCATACGTTGTTGTATGCTAATTATGTATTGCAGAGAGGTATTGTTTCATCTTGTACTTATATATTTCCCTGCTGCAAGCCATACGTTGTTGTACGCTAATCATATACTGCAGCAAGGTAATCTTTTATCGTTTGGTGATATGTCCCTGCTGCAAGCCATACGTTGTTGTATGCTAATTATGTACTGCAGCAAGGTATTGTTTCATCTTGTACTTATATATTTCCCTGCTGCAAGCCATACGTTGTTGTACGCTAATCATTTACTGCAGCAAGGTTATCTTTTATCGTTTGGTAATATGTCCCTGCTGCAAGCCTTACGTTGTTGTATGCTAATTATGTACTGCAGCAAGGTATTGTTTCATCTTGTACTTATATATTTCCCTGCTGCAAGCCATACGTTGTTGTACGCTAATCATTTACTGCAGCAAGGTTATCTTTTATCGTTTGGTAATATGTCCCTGCTGCAAGCCATACGTTGTTGTATGCTAATTATGTACTGCAGCAAGGTATTGTTTCATCTTGTACTTATATATTTCCCTGCTGCAAGCCATACGTTGTTGTACGCTAATCATTTACTGCAGCAAGGTTATCTTTTATCGTTTGGTGATATATCCCTGCTGCAAGCCATACGTTGTTGTATGCTAATTATGTACTGCAGCAAGGTATTGTTTCATCTTGTACTTATATATTTCCCTGCTGCAAGCCATACGTTGTTGTACGCTAATCATTTACTGCAGCAAGGTTATCTTTTATCGTTTGGTGATATATCCCTGCTGCAAGCCATACGTTGTTGTATGCTAATTATGTACTGCAGCAAGGTATTGTTTCATCTTGTACTTATATATTTCCCTGCTGCAAGCCATACGTTGTTGTACGCTAATCATTTACTGCAGCAAGGTAATCTTTTATCGTTTGTGATATGCCCTGCTGCAAGCCATACGTTGTTGTATGCTAATTATGTATTGCAGAGAGGTATTGTTTCATCTTGTACTTATATATTTCCCTGCTGCAAGCCATACGTTGTTGTACGCTAATCATATACTGCAGCAAGGTAATCTTTTATCGTTTGGTGATATGTCCCTGCTGCAAGCCATACGTTGTTGTATGCTAATTATGTACTGCAGCAAGGTATTGTTTCATCTTGTACTTATATATTTCCCTGCTGCAAGCCATACGTTGTTGTACGCTAATCATTTACTGCAGCAAGGTTATCTTTTATCGTTTGGTAATATGTCCCTGCTGCAAGCCATACGTTGTTGTATGCTAATTATGTACTGCAGCAAGGTATTGTTTCATCTTGTACTTATATATTTCCCTGCTGCAAGCCATACATTGTTGTACGCTAATCATTTACTGCAGCAAGGTTATCTTTTATCGTTTGGTGATATATCCCTGCTGCAAGCCATACGTTGTTGTATGCTAATTATGTACTGCAGCAAGGTATTGTTTCATCTTGTACTTATATATTTCCCTGCTGCAAGCCATACGTTATTGTACGCTTATTATTTACTGCAGCAAGGTAATCTTTTATCGTTTGGTGTTATGTCCCTGCTGCAAGCCATACGTTGTTGTATGCTAATTATGTACTGCAGCAAGGTATTGTTTCATCTTGTACTTATATATTTCCCTGCTGCAAGCCATACGTTGTTGTACGCTAATCATATACTGCAGCAAGGTTATCTTTTATCGTTTGGTGATATGTCCCTGCTGCAAGCCATACGTTGTTGTATGCTAATTATGTACTGCAGCAAGGTATTGTTTCATCTTGTACTTATATATTTCCCTGCTGCAAGCTATACGTTGTTGTACGCTAATCATATACTGCAGCAAGGTAATCTGTTATCGTTTGGTAATATGTCACTGCTGCAAGCCACACGTTGTTGTATGCTAATTATGTATTGCAGCAAGGCATTGGTTTTTAGTGAAATCAGTGTATATCTGGTGAAAATAAAAGAGGTATCAATCACTAGGGAATTGATATCGTATCATTTCACTAGTGACTGATACGATTTATATTTTCACTCCTCGCTTTGGACGACTTCAGTTTTCTTCATTGTTTCAGAAGTGGATGTTACCTCTACTTCAGATTTCTTAACACCTCCAACTTCTTTGTTTCTGAACTAGACTATCAAGACTATCAAGTGTTGGCCGGTAAGCATTTTCTTAGTTAGAATGTAAGGAATATTTTGGTATCAAGATTATTTTGATTTGCCGAAACTTTTTGTTTTTGTTTCTCCAGCGTTTTACATGAAAAGCACTGAATGTCGACGCCATAACGTTTATGTTTAGTGGTGACGTTAGTTATGACGCCAGAAACACCCATTGCCGTGTAAACAATAAAACAAAAAGAAAATTTACCCTTTCATAAAAATTTTCATCTCATGTAATGAAAACATTCAAGTTTTCACTCATGCTTCGCACTCGTGAAAATACTGATGTTTTCATTACACTCGATGACAATATTTATGGTATTCACAGCAAAAGAGTAAATAACCTCTATATCTTGTACTTATATATTTCCCTGCTGCAAGCCATACGTTGTTGTACACTAATCATTTACTGCAGCAAGGTAATCTTTTACCCGAATCCGGTCGGTTGTTTATAACCAAAGCAGGGGCCAAACCGACCTTGGCCGTTTTAACTTAGAGCCGAGACGACAAAGAACCCGTTGGTGACAGATTTTACCCAAAGCGTGGACGGTGTTGAAGTACAGATCTCAAAAGCTAACAATTATATGAAAGATGGCAATAATCGATGAAGCAAATACAAAGTACATACACTACAATCTTTATAACGCGGTTCGTTATAACACGGGTTTTGATATAACACGGTTCAAAAGTGGATCCCAAAAATGTATAGATTATATTGAAAAATGACCATAAATGGTCATTTTTCAATATAATCTATACATTTTAATGGTCATGTTTCAATATTATATATACATTTTGTTTTAATATAACACGCTTGTTTTTATGCTATGGACCCCGACAATAGCGTTATAAAGAGGTTGTGGTGTATGATGAATACGACCATAGGCAAATATTCGATTAAAAAAAAAAAAAAAAAAAAAAAAAAAAAAACAAGAAAGAAAGAAAACTATAAAAATTTGACGAAATTCTGTACAAATATAATTTACTCCGTGTTAAACTTAAATAATGCGCCTCTTAAAAGGTATGGATACACCTGGCAGATTTTGTTTCACCAGTTTTACAGGGGCGATAACTTTTGTGACTTCCTGATTTTTTCCCTAACACCGAGGCCTTTCTTAGAAGAAGTCTCATCTAAAAGGAAAAGAATCCGGTGGAGCAAATTCTTTCCTTTTAGAGTAGACCCATGACAAGGAAGGCATAGTTAGCGCCCCTGAAAGTGTAGCCATTCTCCTTGACGCTATTCTCTCAGCAGACATCCTACGTTGAATCATCGTTGAAATAGCATTGTTCGAATTCTGCAGGAGTAATGCTTTTTTCTTTTTTTTTTTTCTTTTTACATACAGCGTACACTGGTTGTCACAAACACTGATATCTCTAAATTATCTGCTATTATAAAAGTACAAACTAAATTTTGGACAAAGTTTGTTTATAGATTCTAAAAAGGATGCCACTCGAGAATGAACACACTTACAAATGAATTTATCCCAAATGACAAGAAGAGATAAACTATACTATAGTGGAGTACGGAGAGATGTAAACGGCCGCCTTACAGCACAAACACCAGCTGAAGTGAAGATAAATAGATTCTAAAAATAATGCTCTAGCGGGCACAACGTTGCATCGACATTGATGCGACGTAATTGCTTAGTTGATGTTGCATCGACGTTGCTGCCACAACGTCGGTGCAACGTCATGCTGCAATGTTTTGACATTGACATTTGAAGCGCTTCCTTAATGCGCTTCTAATTACCTACAACACATGTTTTCGTAGAAACAATACAAAACACGACTATTCAAATATATTGAAAATTTTACAAAGAAAAAAGGAAAATGTTCAGATAAAAAATTCTGATATTTTCCATATTTCTGTACAAAACAGATTGTGGGTACTCGTTAGAACCGCCTCGGCGATGCGGTTCTAACGAGTACCCATAATATTTGTTTTTTTTTTAGCAAAATAAAAAAAAATAATGTATACCCCTGTAAAACCCAGTTTGACTATTTAAAAGTGGGGTTTAAGGGGGTCAAAATTATATAGGCATGTTTTCGTGATGAATAAAACAAATGTCTTTATACGTGTGTACCCTTCTTATCTAGAGATCTGTTAGCCATACCATTTTCACCGAATGAAATCAGAAATAGGCAGAGTTTGGTTATAGCCCAGCGGGCACATAACGTTTATACAACGTCGGCTCAACGTCGATGCAACGTCATGACGTTGCATCGACGTTGAGGTGACGTTGTATTAACGTCATGTGCCCACAGGGAAATCACATTAAGATACATTTAAGCAGTAAACAGGGTTACATGTACTAAGAGTAACAAACAGAATGAAAAGCTGGTTTAAAATAAACGTAAAAAATGATTGCCTTTAAAAAAAAAAAAAAACAAAACAAAAAAAAAAAAAAAAAAAAAAAAAAAAAAACACTACTGATTACAAAATTGGAGTCTCGGTTTTATTGAGACTCTTCATAAGCAGTAATGAGTTTGCAACACTGCTTACGCCCTCTAGCGTATACATGAGCAGAAATCCATTTTCAAATATATCACAACGGGCCCAATGATCCCAAAGGAAATGAAATATAATCTGCACTATGGTGATATACGGGGAGACGTTCTACCGCCGCCACACGGCACTAACACCAGCTGCAGTGTAGTAAAGTAAATGTCAAAAAAAGATTGTCTTTAGAAACAAAGAACACACAACAGATTAGTAAATGGGAGTCTCGGTTTTATTGAGACTCTTCATTAGCAGTAATGTAGTTAACAACACTGCTTACGCCCTCTAGCGTATACATAAGCAGAACTCCATTTGGCTACATACGTGACCCAGCTACGTTTGTTTTGAAAATTTCAAAGTTTAAGCCCCCCCCCCCCCCCCCCCCCCAGCCTCACTGTCACGTATTGAGGGCTTGGGTTTACTACTTTTTTTTTTTTTACTACGTAGCAAAACGGCAAAGACTGTCACGTATTGAGTGCTAGGTTTAACTACGTTATTAATAAAATGGCAATATACGTAGAAAACGTATATACATACGGCTATATAGCCTACGGCGACATATATGACCCAGCCACGCATATTTTGAAATTTTCAAAACAAACGTAGCTGGGTCACATATGTAGCCGTTTTAAAAATGTACCTAAACCTAGCTCTCAATACCTGACAGTACCCAGCGGGCACATGACGTTAATACAACGTCGCCTCAACGTCGATGCAACGTCATGACGTTGCATCGACGTTGAGGCGACGTTGTATTCACGTCATGTGCCTGTTGGGTATATTGCCGTTTTGCTACGTTAAAAAAAATGTAGTTAAACCTAGCACTCAATAAGCAGAGGACCTCCTTAGTAAAACGTACTGAATCGTAGACAAACGTATCAAAGCGTAACAAGCACACAGTAAAACGTATCAAAACCTAGAAGACACCTAGTAAAACGTACTCGTCCCTATTGAAAGCTTGACCTTAGGCCGTTTGATAACCGGTACTACAAAGTAAATCGTCGTTAAACGTATTAGAAACGAAGTAAAACCTAAATCCTACAAAACGGGGCAAAATTTTGGCAAAAGGTAGTGAACGGAAACGTACTAAAACCCAACCCCGAATAAGTGATAGTGTGACTTGGCCTTTACTGTAAACCAAATGTCATTTCATCTCTTTGTTTAATGCTCCGAAACACACGCCGCTTGGATATTTTAAGCATTAAAAAAAAGATACGTGCACAACTTCAGAACACCTACAAAGATCGGTCCACAAATTTTAGTCGCATTTTGCGAGCATCACGAAAACACACCTATATAATTTTGACCCGCTTAAACCCCACTTTTTTATAGCAAAACTGGGGTTTACAGAGGTATACATTATTTTTCTTATTTCTGCTCAAAAACATAGATTATGGGTACTCGTTAGAACCGCCTCGGCGAGGCGGTTCTAACGAGTACCCACAATCTATGTTTTGAGCAGAAATAAGAAAAATATCAGAATTTTTTATCTGAAAATTTTCATTTATTTGGTGGTAAAAATATTCTATATATTTGAATAGGCGTGTTTTCGTAATGGGGTGCTGAGTACCCTGGCTTCTACAATCCTGTTTACTGCTCCTTTTCCCAGGTATGATGTCACATACACAGGAAAAAGGGCACAGCAATTTCTACAATGTACATATGCACCCAACGAATACTCGTTTCAGCTTGCCATCCGCTCTGTCTCATTGCAGTGCGCTCTATGAATGCCTACAAGAACCCAGTGCTTCTGCATGCGCCAGCGAAGACATTGATCAGTCTGCACATCCACAGGCTGATCCGTGTCCTTGCTGGAAACACATGTAAATTGTAGGAATTGGTGTGCTCCGGCACATATGTTGTGTATACAGTCGACTCTCGTTATCTCGAACTCCAAGGGACTATGAAACACTTCGAGATATCCGTACTTCGACATATCAGATTCGCGGAAATGAGGAAAACAATTAATCGAACAACCTCCTTTGACAGAATGAATAAGTAATTTGACTCCTAAGTTAGAGATAGATTGTAAATACTGTGGAAAAGAGGAGAAATTGCTCCTAAGGAGCAATGTCTCCTCTTTTCCACAAAATTTTGTTGCCTTTCGGTAGATCGCTGTGTTAAAACAGGGACCAGATTTTCACTTCGAGATAAGCGGTTATTCGAGATAAGCGAGTTCGAGATAACGAGAGTCGACTGTATATGTTGCGAAAATTCACTAAGCATGGGAAACACACCTAAAATATAAAACTTATAAGGCGCCGAATGTTCCTCTGACAAACAATTTATTCTCCTGAAAATATGCTGCACATGCGCTGTGGTATAAAAGTCCATTCATATTATTTTCTGCTCTGTTTCCTTCGACATGTTTTTGGAAAAAAAAACGCATGATGATCATGCAGGTCGAGTGAAAGCATCTTTTCGCGCGCGGCTTACAAGAACTGAAGTGGATGAATAAAAATGCCTTTTTCCATAATCAAAGGTGATTATAGGTGTATTTTGGGATTCGATTACGAAGCGCAGACATTATGACATCTGAAACCATATTTTCCATAAATTCATAGCATCTTGAAAAACCGACTGTTAAAGGTTTGAGGCCTAGGGAGACGTTCTGCCTAATGTAATTCGGGCTGTAATTGCAAGCCTCCTTTGTCAAAGAGATGTTATGTGCCTCGAGGTTCTTGGGCAGTTAAGTAAAACATCTTGAATTGTAAAGCAAGATTTCGTCAGGCTGAATATAATTTTTTTTTTTCAAAATTCGTCTCAATAGCTATTCTATATAGCAGCTATAGCAGCAAAGGGACAGTCTCGTCTCATTGGGCATGCACGATGCACGGTTCCGAGCAGATTCGGGGACGAATCTATTGAAGTAGGGGGAAATTGTCACGGGTCGATCATCTGGCTCAAGTACTCGTATTGTATGGACGAGCTCCTGGGTTCGAGTCCCGATAGGGCCATGTGCTTTTTCCTCCTCTGGGATATTTATTCCATGACCAGTTTCGATGTCGAAGTCATCGAAATAAACACCATCACTCAGGATTAGGTGCCAGCATACAAGAAGAATCACACAGGAGTAGGTGCCAAAATCAATCAGGAGTCGTTTCACGTATTGTCACATCTTTTGTTTAAATACTCGGATTTGTTCTCAAACTTTAATTCGGAAAACTTAAAAAATGTCTTGGTGATCATGGTATGTCTTTTGGAGTAACATGTGCCTGGTTGCATGACCACAGACGTTATAAATTTCGCTTTGTATGTGCGACTGATCGTTTTGCATCAGGATATCTGACAATTGTGCATCATCCCCTGCAAAGACTTCTTTACATACTACATCACAAATGTTGCAAATAAATACCTATAATTCCTTCAAAGTCCCGTAAGAATTTAAATGTTTGCGTGTTCCTTTTGAGGGTGAAAAGAGGTACTGTGTATATGTGTAAACACAAAATCCACCCAGGAGCCGGTACTTGATCCCACAGGAGGCGTTATGAGCGATTTGACCGCTCAGGATCCATTATGGCTACCTACCGTGATGTTGCATAATTATAAAGAAAATACAGAAACACACGAAGTCGTATAAGACATACGAGTTTCAATGTGTTGGGAGTTCACTTAATCGTCCTAGAAAAGAAATCTCAATCTTTATAGTTCATGTTTTGTCTGGTATGAATTCTATTTGGTTTAGTCACACGAGAAAGATTTACATATAGTCGAACCTCAATAACTCGAACATCTTTGGGACCATGAACATTTGTTCCAGAGATGGGTAGTTCGAGCCACTGAGGGTTAATCATAACGCCAGGTCAGGTGGCAAATTGATATAGTTTTGGGATGTCTTTTCCATCTTCTATAAAGTAATGGAATATTGAGTGAACTCGTTAGAATCGCATCGACAAGACAATTCTAACAAGTACATACAACATATATTTTCATGATAAAATAAGGAATTTCTTAAAATATCATGACATATTTGTTTTCTAGAACTATTAAAGGAGTTTCCTAGGGACTCAAAAACGAGTTCGAAACATCCACGGTAGTCGACTCATCGGTGTTTGAGGCATTGGGGTTTTACATATTTACTCGTATTGCTCCTTGTCTTCGCACTTCACATTCAGTTACGATCCCATTCAGAAAGAATAAAACTTCTCGAAGAAATAAGCCTTTATGCTTCGATTAATTATATCTTTAATTCTTGACATGAAAAGAATGCACAGCGGTGTAATCTCAGTTACAGCAACTTAAAGCAAACATTTACAATATTATTGCACTGAACTTTAGTCTAGTCTGAAACTATTTTTAATATTCTAAATATGGGACAGTTCTGGAGTTTTCACGTTAAATTCTGTAGCTCTGTATGTTAAACACCGAAAAATGTCAGAGACGTCCTTATTTGTAACAGTTGCGATGACGTTTACATTAATGGTATCTTAAACATTCAGAAACGATACATCACATAATTTTAGTGAAGGTTGTTCTCTATGCATCACGAAAACATGCCTATGTAATTTTTACCCCCTTAAACCCCACTTTTATATAGTAAAACTGGGGTTTACAGGGGTATATATTATTTTTCTTATTTCTGCTCAAAAACATAGATTGTAGTACTCGTTAGAATCGCCTCGATGAGGCGTTTCTAACGAGTTCCTACAATCTATGTTTTTGAGCAGAAATATGAACATATCAGTATTTTTATCCGAAAATTTTCATTTTTTGGTGGTAAAATTTGAAGTATATTTGAATAGGCTTGTTTTCGTAATGGCCATATTTAAAATATGAAAGTATCCTTTAATTAGAATTGAATGCCATTCTTGAATTCTGCGTATCTGTGCAGTCAGAGCATCTGCTCAGTCTGGTTACCGCCTTCGCTTTTTGGTCATAAAGATGATGACTAATGTTTCTGTAGGCGAATAGCCTATACCCTCCGTGACGACACTTTGCACACATGCAACAATCATTTGCATCCATTGCCCCAGCCGCCCATCTACGGGTAAGTGTGTGAGATGGCCGAGCCTAAGGAGAAAATTTGCATCACGAAAACATGCCTATATAATTTTGACCCCCTTAAACCCCACTTTTATATAGTAAAACTGGGGTTTACAGGGGAAGACATTATTTTTCTTATTTCTGCTCAAAACATAGATTGTGGGTACTCGTTAGAACCGCATCGTTGAGGCGGTTCTAACGAGTACCCACAATCTATGTTTTGAGCAGAAATATGAGGAATATCAGAATTTTTCATCTGAAAATTTTCATATTTTGGTGGTAAAATTTTCAATATATTTGAATAGGCTTGTTTTCGTAATGAGGTCTGTATGATTACTGTTTATAACGGGCCCCCGTAGCCTAGCGGATAGGAGAGTTGACTCTTACTTAATCCATTAGGTTTCTTACCGCTGTGATTCGAACCTCGCTCGGGTCATATGTTTGAAAGCCAACTTCTGCTTACGGATGGTCAGGTGGTTTTTCCCCGAGTTTTCTGGTTTTCGCTCACCTTTGATGAACGAGCGGCTCGATATACATGTAAGTGAACTACTGTGGAAAGGGCCATAAAACCCAAATCAAAACAAATCCCCCCCCAAAAAAAAAAAAAAAAAAAAAAAAAAAAAAAAAAAAAAAAGAAAGACTGCTGTTTTCATGTGTAAGGCACTATTCTTACCTGGCGCATATAAGTTTATTGGTGGTAAACGTGACAAAGAATTTGAACCGAGTAAGCTCATAATTTTACCTTTTTTTCTGCCGGTTTGTGACCTCGAGAAATATAAAGATGTATATAAATATATCTCCAAGACTATTTTCTCATCTGCTTTGTTTATGTGTAATCTTATATTAAAGTTAAAATACATTAGAAAGTAGAAGTTTTCTTTGATCTAATTAAGCCCAATAGCCCACAAAAGCAACATCGGAGACAGTGTGGACCCAGATCAGACGCATCATACTATACACTCTATGCTAGTAACCCATTTACGCCGAATAGACTCTTCTACCTCAACTCTTTGGACAGGTCCATTACTAAATGAAGGGGTATCTGGTTAGTGTTTTTATTATCAAATATTTTATAGAAATTCCTATATTTAATGCAACTAGTGTAGATCCTGATCAGACTTCCTGTGGCGTCTGAATTCGGTCTACACTGCTTGACAATGTCCCTTTTATGGGACGCTAGGCATTAATCGGTTAACAACTGGTATACATTCGGACAGCCCGAACATGAGGAATGCTCAAGGGAAAAAACTCTTAACTAAAAGGAATTTAAGAAAAGCAAACTGGTAATCTCCCTTTCATGCATTTAATGCGGTTTGCGTCCATTTCAACATTATTGATGATGTTAGGGTTATCATCATTCAAATATATGGAAAATTTCACCACCAAAAAATGAAAGTTTTCGCATAAAAGTTCTCATATTTTTCATATTTTTGCTCAAAACATAGATTGTGGGTACTCATTAGAACCGCCTCACCGAGGCGGTTCTAACGAGTACTCACAATTTATGTATTTGTGCAAAAATAAGCAAAATAATGTATACCCTTGAAAACCCCAGTTTTACTATATAAAAGTTGGGTTTAAGGGGGTCAAAATTATATAGGTATGTTTTCGTGATGTAATGAAAGGCTCTTGCAATGAAGTGACGTACAGTCACGAGAGGAGTTCCGCCGCCAGAAGGGTTCGAACTCATGACCTGATGATCCGAAATCACTATTCTTGGATGCAAATTGCAACACTTGTAAATATTTTGAAACTATTGCAGACGAATATATGTTGTGAACAAGAAATATCTACCTATATGTACCTAATTTTATCACAAAAACACGCCTATATAATTTTGACCTCCATAAACCCCACTTTTATATAATAAAACTGGGGTTTACAGGGGTATACATTATTTTTCTTATTTCTGCTCAAAACATAGATTGTGTGTACTCGTTAGAACCGCCTCGTCGAGGCGGTTCTAACGAGTACACACAATCTATGTTTTGGGCAGAAATATGAAGAATATTAGCGTTTTTTAACTGAAAATTTGCCTTTTTTTTGGTTGTAAAATTTTCAATATATTTGAATAGGCGTGTTTTCGTAATGTAACCCATTTACATGTATGCCTAACGTCTCATAAAAAGACTTTGGCAAACAATGTAGATCCAGATCAGACGCCGCAGAGCGGTATATCTGATCCAAATCTACACTGTTTGTATTAAATACATGCACTGCTATAAAATATGGACATAAAAGAACCTGACACCCCTCCTAATAGAAATAGGCCTTTCGAAAGAGTTGCGATAAAAAAGTCCATTCGGCATAAATGGATATTGAATTTCCTAGAAAAAAGGACATTGCACGCCATTACAAAAACACGCCTATGCAAATATATATTTAGAAAATTTCACCTCCAAAAACAGAAAATTTTCAGATAAAAAACTCTGATATTTTTCATATTTCTGCTCAAAACATAGATTGTGTGTAGTCGTTAGAACCGCCTCTGCGAGGCGGTTCTAACGAGTACCCACAATCTATTTTTTTGAGCAGAAATAAGAATAATAATGTATACACCTGTAAACCCTAGTTTCACTATATAAAAGTGGGGTTTAAGGGGGTCAAAAATTATATAGGCATGTTTTCGTGATGCAAATTTTCTCCTTAGGCTCGGCCATCTCACACACTTACCCGTAGATGGGCGGCATGGGCAATAGATGCAAATGACTGATGCATTATTTTTGGCATTGCTTCACAAACGTGTCTCGTACAAATATAGTTGAGAAGGGTACACGGGACCAATTTTATCAGGACTGCTGACTGGTGCAAAGAAGGGCAGGTGTAGTAATTTTGTACAAGTATAAGCTTTCACAAAAAGCTTGAGCTACGCTTCGCATACAATAAACGTTATAGCTGATTTTAAAACGGAATAGTCTTGGGTTCTTTTCGTGCAAATCTTGGTTAACTCGGCTAAATTTCATAATGCAAACAGTGAATTCGAGAGGTCTAAATGGTTCACTATAATCCATGTCAGCTATTATGAAAGCTACTTCGTTGTAGAATATCAATTGTTTGTCACGTCTCCCCGGGATGCTATCCATTGCACATAGCAGTACAGATACAACCACCTCCTTTAAAAGTGAAATTGTCAAGATTTATGTATAGCCCATAGCCTATGATAAAGTGCTGCAATGGTAAGTCGACTCTCGTTATCTCGAATTCCAAGGGACTTTCTGAAATACTTCGAGATATCCGTACATCGACAGATCAGAATTGCAGAATTGAGGAAAAAATAAATCGAACAACCACATTTAACAAATGTGTATGTAATTTGACTCCTGAAGATAGAGATATATTGAAAATATAGTTTTATGATTGTTTCGCAGAAATAAATGTTTCTGTTTGTGCTTGCTGGAGCCAAAAGAAGAAGTGGTGAACTATTTTAATTTTTTTATATCCACCAATTGAGGGGGTTGCTACATTTAGCCTCCAAAAGGCCTAGAAAATGTTGGAATCGGTGGTGTTTTGTCCTTATTTATTTTGCTGTGCTAAACCTGTGGTCTTTAAATTAAAACAAAGTTTAGAAGCCAAACCATACCCTGAAAAGAATTCTCAACAACAAAAATGTGTGGCATTTGCATGGAGCTCTATGGAAAAAAAAAAGTTCCCTGTACCCATGTATACTTAATGAATTATCTCGCTTACATTTAAATCTCATCTTGTCCATTAAGAAAACGCGCCTATTCAAATATATTGAATACTTCACCACAAAAAACTAAAATTTTTCAGATAAAAATTCTGATATTTTTCATATTTCTGCTAAAAAATATAAATTGTGGGAACCAGTTAGAACCGCCTTGCCGAGACGGTTCTAACGAGTACCCACAGTCTATGTCTTTAGCAGAAATAAGAAAAATAATGTATACCCTTTAAACCGCAGTTTTACTATATAAAAGTGGATTTTAAGGGGGTCAAAATTATATTGGTATGTTTTCGTGATGCAAAATTGGGTACAGTGCTTATGCGGACAGCGAAGGTTCAGATCGGCCTGCACATATGCACAGTTTTACCCGGGTTTTCACTGTCTGCCTACAGAATCATTAAAGCCAAATACAGAAACGGTCCCCATCACGAAATCATACCTATATAATTTTGACCCCCGTAAACCCCACTTTTTTACCGTAAAACTGGGGTTTACAGGGGTATACATTATTTTTCTTATTTCTGGTCAAAAACATAGATTGTGGATAGTCGTTAGAACCGCCTCGGGGAGGCGGATTTAACGGGTACCTTCAATCTATATTTTGAGCAGGAATATGAAAATATCAGAATTTTTATCTGAAAATTTTCAGTTTTTGGTAGTGAAATGTTCAATATATTTGAATTGGCGTGTTTTGGTAAAGCTATCAGGCTGGGTGCTTTTCTCTGACTGAGTAGGAGCCTTGCGTTTTGAACATGATCCGAAGACATATTTATTCTAATGACGCTCGGCCTGCTTTTATAACAATGCTTCCAAATATTCTCTAAATGCAGATTCCTGGTCTATAAATGTTTTTTTTTTTTTTTTTTTTTTTCATGAAAGCATCACAGAAGGCTAATTTTTGTAGACTCTTGAACTATTGCTTTATACATGTTGCTGAACCTATAATCTATATTGAAATCTCATTTTTGAAACAGAAAACTGTCACAAGGTGCTTAGTCTGGGGAGTATCGGCGATGCAGAGGACTCTGTTTTCCTACTTTAGGAACGTTAGAAAATCTACATCTTAGCCGATGCTTATCAAGCGGGAACTTGTAAATGTCAGGAAGGATATCTTGAGTTTTTAGGCAACTATGTCTTCCTATGCCACTTGTACTTTTAGTTAAGGGGCATGGACACACTTTCAAGGGAGACAACTCTGCTAAAAGTAACTGCCTTCAAAAACGGATTCTATCTTCTAAGTTTTAGAGTTGACTCCTTCCCAGCTAGGATTCTACTTAAATCTACATCGGACGGTTATCGGCCCGAGAGTAAATAGAATGCTACCTGGGTTTTCAGAAGGGGCATGGTATGCAGTAAAGTGAACATGAGTCATTGAAACTCACTTCCTTTCTAAACATTGCGGAAAACCACCATTTATATCTTTTTTTTTTTCTCTAAAAACAGAAAGGAGGGTACTCAGAAAACACCGGTATCATAAAATCATAAAGCACAGTCCTCCCAAGGGAGCACAAAGCATAGTCCACCCAAGGCATCAAAAGTTCACGCACAATGTAGACTTGTCTCAGACAAGTCTACATTCTGCGTCAACTTTTGGTGCCTTGGGAGGACTGTCCTTTGTGCTCCTTTAGAAGGACTGTGCTTTGTGCTCTCAAGGCGCCAAAAGTTGGCGCAGAATGTAGACTTGTTAACTTTGGGTGCCTTTGTACTTTGTGCTCCCTTGGGATGACTGTGCTTTGTGCTCTCAAGGCATCAAAAGTTGACACAGAAATGTAGACTTGTCAAATTTGGGTGCCTTGAGAGGACTGTGCTTTGTGCTCCCTTGGGAGGACTGCGCTTTATGCTCCCTTGGGAGGACTGTATTTTGTGCTCTCTTGGGAGGACTGCTTTGCGCCTTCAAGGCATCAACAGTTGGTGCAGAACGTAGACGTCGACTTTGGGGGCCTTGGAAGGAGGAACTGTACTTTGTGCTCCTTTGGGAGGACTGTGCTTTCTGCTCTCAAGGCGCCAAAAGTTTGCGCAGAATGTAGACTTGTTAACTTTGGGTGCCTTTGGAGGAACTGTATTTTGTGCTCCCTTGGGATGACTGTGCGCAGAATGTAGACTTGTTAACTTTGGGTGCCTTTGTACTTTGTGCTCCCTTGGGATGACTGTGCTTTGTGCTCTCAAGGCATCAAAAGTTGACACAGAAATGTAGACTTGTCAAATTTGGGTGCCTTGAGAGGACTGTGCTTTGTGCTCCCTTGGGAGGACTGTGCTTTATGCTCCCTTGGGAGGACTGTATTTTGTGCTCCCTTGGGAGGACTGCTTTGCGCTTTCAAGGCATCAACAGTTGGCGCAGAACGTAGACGTCGACTTTGGGGGTCTTGGAAGGAGGAACTGTACTTTGTGCTCCTTTGGGAGGACTGTGCTTTGTGCTTTCAAGGCGCCAAAAGTTTGCGCAGAATGTAGACTTGTTAACTTTGGGTGCCTTTGGAGGAACTGTATTTTGTGCTCCCTTGGGATGACTGTGCTTTGTGCTCTCAAGGCATCAAAAGTTGATACAGAAATGTAGACTTGTCAAATGTGGGTGCCTTGAGAGGACTGTGCTCTCTGCTCCCTTGGGAGGACTGTGCTTTGTGCTCCCTTGGGAGGACTGTATTTTGTGCTCCCTTGGGAGGACTGTATTTTGTGCTCCCTTGGGAGGACTGTGCCTTGAGCTCTCAAGGCATCAACAGTTGGCGCAGAATGTAGACGTCGACTTTGGGGGCCTTGGAAGAAACTGTACTTTGTGCTCCCTTGGGAGGACTGTGCGATGCGCTCTCAAGGCATCAACAGTTGGCGCAGAACGTAGACGTCGACTTTGGGGGCCTTGGAAGGAACTGTACTTGTGCTCCCTTGGGATGACTGTGCTTTGTGCTCTCAAGGCATCAGAAGTTGACACAGAAATGTAGACTTGTCAAATGTGGGTGCCTTGAGAGGACTGTGCTCTCTGCTCCCTTGGGAGGACTGTGCTTTGTGCTCCCTTTGGAAGAACTGTATTTTGTGCTCCCTTGGGATGACTGTTTTTTGAGCTCTCAAGGCATCAACAGTTGGCGCAGAACGTAGACGTCGACTTTGGGGGCCTTGGAAGGAACTGTACTTTGTGCTCCCTTGGGAGGACTGTGCTTTGCGCTCTCAAGGCATCAACAGTTGGCGCAGAACGTAGACGTCGACTTTGGGGGCCTTGGAAGGAACTGTACTTTGTGCTCCCTTGGGAGGACTGCGCTTTGTGCTCTCAAGGCACCAAAAGCTGGCGCAGAATGTAGACTTGTCAACTTTGGGTGCCTTTGGAGGAACTGTACTTTGTGCTCCCTTGAAAGGACTGTGCTTTGTGCTCCCAAGGCATCAAAAGTTGACACAGAAATGTAGACTTGCCAAATTTGGGTGCCTTGAGAGGACTACTTTCTATTCCTTTGGGAGGATTGTGTTTTCTGCTCCTTTGGGAGGACTGTACTTTCTGCTCCCAAGGCATCAAAAGTTGACACAGAATGTAGACTTGTCAACTTTGGGTGTCTTGGAAGGATTGTGCTTTCTGCTCCCTTGGGAGGACTGTGCTTTTTGCTCCCAAGGCATCAAAAGTTGGCGCAGAATGTAGACGTCAAATTTGGGGCCTTTGAAGGAATTGTACTTTGTGCTCCCTTGAGAGGACTGCGCTTGGCGTTCTGAAGGCACCAAAAGTTGACGCAGAATGTAGGCTTGTCAACTTTCGGTGCCTTGGAAGGACCGTGCTTGTTTTCCCTTGGAAGGACTATGCTTTGTGCTTCCAAGGCCTCAAAAGTTGACGAAGCATGTAGACTTGTTAACTTTGGGTGCCATTGTAGGACTGCACTGTGTAATGTTACGTTGACCGGGCTCATCATGAATCTGCTAGTGGTTTTCTTTTTTCACTTTGCAGTCTTTATGTTTTTAATCATAACGTTGAGTAGTTAACTAATATTCATATATACTTAGCGGTTAAAATAAGTATATCTTATATACTTAGCAGATAAAATCTGTATATCAGGTAAGTCGCTTTTTATTTGTCATCAGATTGTTACATATGCGTGTAAATCTTTGGTGCCATAGTTAAGAACAATCACTTTTGCACAATTTGCAACAATTGTCAAGAGAATCTATCAAAGAGCAAAGGAATGGCATTGGCTGAAACGAATAAGAGGTCTAAATCAACATTTGCGTATACGTAGCTTCCGTTTAAACATGCCTTTTGGACAATGAAGATTACATTTATGTATTTTCATGCATTCAGTCGATAAAAGGATTAAAAAGCTGTAAGGACATGTTTATCCGTCAAACGCATCACGTAGTGTAGTGTCAATTTTCTTTACCATGGAAATGATACTTTGACATTAACGTTCCTCTTGTTGTAGAACGCACTGAATTTCTATGGAATGTTTATTGACAATTTTCTTTCTCAATAAACGGCTTAAGGAGATTTTATCTGAATTTGCCAGAAATATGCCAAGCCAAGCAGCAAGTTTCCGAAAATTGCAAGTGAAAATGTCCAACACCAATTGAGGCATACGCTGTTTTAGTTCCCTATATTTTTTCATTGGATGGAAGATAATTTGAGACGGGTAGCTATTTAAATTAGGTTTTACGCCGTTTGATGGGGATTTCGGATTAGCTAATGTTGTGATTTTACTCACATATATTTCTGCAAGACATTTGTGAAACACCAACAGCCATTTGCATAATACGAAGCGAGACGTGGCTGGAAATACTGTTTTCAATTCAGGGCATGTAACTCCATAATTTATGATCGTGCAAAAGAATCAACTTTAGTGTTTGCAAAGCTAGACGTTTGACAAAAATAATCGTAAAAACAGTTTAACGAAAATTTTTGCACACGACCTTGGCCCAGTTTTTCAAAACTATCTATGTCGTTAGTTAACGTATCTTTAAACTGATCATTAAATATCGCATATATGCTAAAATTTTTGCTGAAAAAAAAAATAGAGTGGCTTTTGCATTTGCAAAAGCTACTCACATTTTTTAGCAAAAATACCTGTGAATTTCGTATTGTACTTACAAGATCAGTTAACATTTTGACCACTAACGAGCTCGTTAAGCTAACGATGCTTTGAACAACTGGGCCCTGGTATTTAAAAATAAAAGCCGTATAGTATATTACGTTTTATTCCTCTAAATACATGTATATGTTTTGTTGTTTCTGTGTTGATCCACTTATGAGTTAGGGAACTCCGACGCCGACCGAAGAATTATATGTAGCTGGAACTATATCAGGATTAAGGACGACAGTTGGACGCTCATTAACCAGGTTGAAAGATTCATTCTGAAATCCTTTTACATTCACGCCAATGCCAGAAAAATAATTGCTTCGAGGCCTGTTTGGTTAGAATTTAATGAACAAAGCTCGAATCAGTCTACATTTGTCCTGTGGTGGTCAGTTGTGAACTTAAAATTCTCGTCCTTCTCACTATATGCAACTGTTCGCCACAATAGCTTTAAATCCTGATTTCGTATGCCGTTAGTTCTAACATGTATATAGCTTGACGGCATTAATTTGTGCCATGACATAAATTGGATGCTACAGGATAGTCATTATCTCTTTTTCAACAAAACATCTTTAGAAACACTCTGAAGCAAGCACTAAACAAACAAGCACTTAAAGACAGTTATGGGCGATAGACTACGAGCTCCAAACAAGCACTTAACTATAATGGGAAACACTTAACGACAGTAAATGGCGTTAGATTAATGCCTCCAAGCAAGCACTTAACGACAGTTATGGGCGATATACAACGGCCTCCAAACAAGCTCTTAACGACATAGGCGATACGTTACGGTCTCAAAACAAGCACTAAACAACAGATATGGGCAATAAATTACGGCCTTCAAAAAAGCACTTAACGACAGGTGTTCGATAGATTATGGCCTAAAACACATACTTAACGACAGTTATAGGCAACAGGTTATGGCCTCAAAACAAGCCCTTAACGACAGTCATGGGCGATAGATATCAGCATCCAAACAAGCACTAAACGTGTTTTGGGCAGTAGATTACGGCCTTCAAACAAGCATTTAAGGACAGTTAAAGGCGATAAATTACGCCTACTAAATAAGCATTTAACGACATTTATGGGCGATAGTAAAGGCCTCCAAACAAATACTTACAATTTAACGACAGTTACGGCCTCCAAACACGCATTAAACAAAAGTTATGGGCGATAGATTACGGCTTCCGAAAAACACTTAACGACAGTTATAGGCAATAGATTATGGCCTCCAAATACGCACTTAACGACAGCTATCGGTGATAGGTTATGGCCTCCAAATAAACACTTAACGATAATAATGGGCGATAGATTACGGCCTTCAAACAAACACTTAAAGACAATTATGGATGATAGAATACGGCCTCCAAACAAACATTTAACGACAGTTATAGGCGATACACTACGTCCTCCAAACAAACACTTAACGAAAATTATGGACGATAGATTACGACCTTCAAACGAACACTTAAAGACAGTTATGAGCGATAGGTTACGGTCTCAAAACAAGCTACCATAATTATTGGCGATAGATTACGTCCTCCAAACAAGCACTTAACACTATTCATAGGCAATAGATTACGGCCTCCAAACATGCAAACACTTAACGACAGTTATGGGCGATAGATAATGGCCTCAAAACAAGTACTTTAAGACAGATATGGGCGATAGATCGCGACATCCAATCAAGCAATTAACGACAGTTACTGGGATCACAACATACGAGATATTGAAATGGGAATCATTTGGAAATACAGAATGAATATTAGTATTAATAATAATAATAATAATAATAATACAGAAATTAATAAAGCCGCTTTGACTAAGTCTTTTCTTGAGGAATTATAAAAAATACAACGTCTTCACGCCCTGTAGCAGCTTTAAGCGAAAGTCTATTTTCATATTCCGCCTACAATGTATTAAGAACTAACAGTCCCAAAGAACCAGAAAAATAATAATATCAGCATTATCTCTAAGCACGAGATGACGTTTTACGGCTTCAACAGAAGCACTTAATGATATAGTTTGAAACACTTTGGAAATACAGTAAAAACCTCACGAAAACACGCTATATAATTTTGGCCCCCCTTAAACCCCACTTTTATACAGTAAAACTGGGGATTACAGGCGTATGCACTATTTTTCTTTTTTCTGCTCAAAAACATAGATTGTTGTACCCGTTAGAACCGCCTCGTCGAGGCGGTTCTAACGAGTACCAAAAATCTATGTTTTGAGCAGAAATATAAAAAATATCAGAATTTTTTTATCTGAAAATTTTCATTTTTTGGTAGTAAAATTTTCAGTATATTTGAAAAGGCGTGTTTTCGGAATGGATACTTTTGGATGTAAAAGTGATCTGTTCTAGTGTATAAGAAACATACTAACACTAAAATGACAGCTCTTTCAAAAAATGAATGTCACAACTTGAAACAAAATCTACAACAGATTTTTGTTTTGTTTTAGTTTTGAGTGCAAATGGACTTTTTTTTTTAATGGTATTCACAAGCAATTCGTTTTGGTAGCGCCATTACATTTCAAACGACTGAGTTCATGCTCATTGTACGCGCTTTAAATAGTGTCGTCTTCTTTTTTACTCAGTGCAGAAAGGAGAGAGGTATAGCGAAATAAAGACGAGTTTCATTACAACACAGGAAAGGCAGCAGTCGCGAACGGACGAGAAAGTCGTTGAAAGCCAATCATTTTATTAAGAATCCTGTGTTTTCGACTGTCAAAACAACAGTCAACGAAAGCGGGTAAATTGTTTTCATGCGAAAACATTGTTTAATGTTAAATTGCTCCACGTTCTTCGATTTTATTTTACATTCAAGATAGCCGTCTATCCGGTGCAAATGCTAAGGTAGCGCGTTGTTAAATGAATCTGCAAAACACCATTATATTTATAAATTCAGTATAATTATAACATTCAGTACATCCGAGAAAAATAGAAATGTACATTTTTTTTCTTCGAAACTGTTCGTATCTAATTATAGAACCACGTAAAGCGCATATTCGAAGATTATAATTATATACGAGATTCGCTACGCAAAAGTTCTCTTATCAGCTTGTATAAATGCATACATGTATGTTGCATGCGCGTTTGAATAATTCAAGTTGATTAGGGAGTTCTCGCGTGGCGAATATTAACTAAGCTGATAAATACTTTTCATGCTGGGAAAGTAATCCTTAACCCAATGATGTCTGGCTTCTCAAAAAGAACTATGCAAACAGTGTATAAATTTTCCGCAGTCTGTTGCAATAGCTACAACTTTCGGGACTTCCTGTTTGGTTTCTTGCATAACCCTTACTGAAAAGTGGTCTTCACTAAAAGGAGAGCAGTTGCTCCAACCTGAAGCATATTCTGTCCTTTAGAGCAGACCCTTTTCAGAAGATAGGCAAAACATTTTGACATAGTTGCTGCCCCTGATGTATCAAGTCCTTTTAAGTGTTAAAAATGGGGATTGGAAACCCTAAACAATGCCTATGACTACAGGAAAAACGCAGTACTTAGCCCATTCTGGTCAATAATTTATTTATTTATTTTTTTTTTTGTATTTGTTTACTTCGGGCTTTACAAAGGAGCAAGTGTGGAGCTTTAAGGGCTTAAAGACACTGTCAATGATGTTGTTGTTGTTGTTGTGCGGATTTTTAACGCTACCAGGCACCCGAGGCACATAGAGGCAGCGGCGATTGCTATGATGTAGATGTATTTGTACAGCGTTACTTTCATGGATCACCCATGCACACTTGGTGCCGCTGTCTGTCACCAAGCGCCGCCCTGTCCACTTTATACTCAACCCAGGGCACGCCGAGTATGAGCTAGGCGTAATAATGGTCTGAAAATTGTCTCGACCCGAGCGGGATTCGAACCCACGATATCCCGCTTGAAAGTCGAGTGCTCTAACCACTAGGCCACCCAGCCCACTACTGTCAGTGGTATTAAAGTTCAATACATATATGTCGGTACGCATGTGTGTGTGTGTGTGTGTGTTTGTGTGTGTGTGTGTTTGTGTGTGTGTGTGTCACTGGTCTCCTTTTTCTGCTTTTTGTAACTCCAGGGTAGAGCGATTTTTTATATATCATCACGAAAACATACCTATATAATTTTGACCCCCTTAAACCCCACTTTTATATAGTAAAACTGGGGTTTACAGGGATATACATTATTTTTGTTATTTCTGCTCAAAAACATAGATTGTGGGTACTCGTTAGAACCGCCTCGACGAGAAATATGAAAAATATCAGAATATCTTATCTGAAAATTTATCATTTTTGGTGGTAAAATTTTCAGTGTATTTGAATAGGCGTGTTTTCGTAATGTATATTCAGCATTCGAATTCACTTCTATAAGAAAGGTATAAATAAAGTCAGACTGACAACTACCTTCGCCATAATCTAACACCACCTTTGAGCTCCTGTGCTTGTCCCCAGCTAGTCTGGGCCCAGACCCTTTCTTTTTTTTTCTTATCATTCTTTTTTTTTTTTTTTTTTGAGGGGACACAACACTTGTATAGCTTGTAGAAATTTTGTTTACTTCAGTCCCTTGGCTAGAAAGAAAGGGTCGTTTTTGTTCAGCCACAGGTAACTTGAAGTTGGATTTAAGAGGATCATGATAAAAAATAATGTAGAGAAAGAGAGAAATAGATATAAAACAAAAACGACTGGAGCCAGTCTAGTCCCCAGCGGACACTTTTATACACTTTTATGGCTTTTATACAACGTCGCATCAACGTCAGTGCAAAGTATTGACGACGTTGCAACGACGTTAATGCGACGTTATGTAAACGCCATTCGCCCGCTGGGTGGATGGCCAAACAGACCGCTCCTTCTAATGAAATATCTGGTATTCTTAACCCTTGGCATGCTGAATACATTAAGATGCCACGCCCACTTCTAATTTTCATCCAATCAGATTACTTGTTCCAGGTTCTTGATACATATTCACATACTTAATGACAAACAGTGCAGATCCAGATCAGTTGGCTTCTTTAGAAGCCAACTGATCTGGATCTACACTGTTTGTAAAGGTAAGGCATATCCGGGTTCAGCAGGATTAGGGACGCACAAAATAGTAAATACATACATGTAAACTGTAGACTTCAAAACATCGCCATAAAACTGAACAAGTCCGCCTTACTACTTGCCAGAGTGATCAAAATTGCTGGCTCAGTAACAGTGTAGATCCTGATCAGATGCCTGGTTCTTGTCAGCGTTTACATTTTTTTGCCAGTGTCCGAAACAAAAATACTTACGCCAGAGCTCGATCACCATAAAACCTTACCTTTCTCGTCAATTTTTACTGCCTGTTGAGGTATTTGCAAGCAGAGTAGATCCTGCTCAGACGCATACTAAATGATTTACTCAGACCTCCCTGTCCAAAATGACTGTATGGACTATAAAGATACGGACACCATCTCTTAACCTTACTTATCCTAAAATTAGAACGACCATATTACTACATAATCGCTGGATGGGTTGCGTTTCATCAGTGTCTGCATTGTTTTCGCAGCCCCTCTTTCTAAATTACCTTATTACGTATGTTTTTTATTAGCAGTCTTTATTTTCACCAGTTCTCGGGATACTTCCGAGGTTTAAAACTATCCTATTAAACCTCGGACGTTCAGATGGACAGGCCAGAGCAAACAGTGTAGACCCAGATCAGATGCCGCAGAACGCGGTGTCTGATCAGGGTCTCCACTATTTGCTACTTATCCAGCATTTTAGATACATCTATTGGCAGTAAACTAGACTCAAAGTTTAGGATATTACGAAAACACGCCTATTCAAATATATAGAAAATTTTACCACCAAAAAATTAAAGTTTTCAGATAAAAAGTTCTGATATTTTTCATATTTCTACTCAAAACATAAATTGTGGGTATTCGTTAGAATTGCCTCCACGAGGCGGTTCTAACGAGTACCCACAATCTAGGTTTTTTTTAGCAGAAATAAGAAAAATAATGTATACCCCTGTAAACCCCAGCTTTACTATATAAAGGTGGGGTTTAATGGGGCCAAATTTTTATAGGTATGTTTTCGTGATGTTTGAAATTACATTTACCTCTCATCTAGCATTTAAGATACAGCTTTCTAACACCCCAATTCTCGTGTTGTTCCTTATTTGTCATTACATTTCTAGCCGTGCTTTATCTAAGGTATTTGAGCATAGGAATTTTTTCGCGCCCTATCGACGGGAAACCAATTATATTTGCCCCTGGTAACTATGGACGCTAGCTTACAATATTGGCCGAAACATTCATATAGCTTACATTATAAGGGGGGGGGGGGGGGGGGGAGTTGCTCCAACGTTTCCCACTCGCAAAGACGTCACCTCATTCGCGCCGTACGGCGTTGTGTTGTCATGCAGAATTATTGGGCCGGCTGCCAAAACTTCAGGGCCCAGTTGTTCAAAACTCACGATGTCGTTAGTTAACGTATCGTTAAAACTTTGATCGTTAAATATGGCATATATGCTAATATTTTTGCTGAAAAAATGTGACTCACATTTTTCGGCAAAAATACCTGTGAATTAGATATTGAACTTACTAGAACAGTTAACA
This sequence comes from Anodontia alba, assembly GCA_964016985.1. Classification (NCBI taxonomy): domain Eukaryota; kingdom Metazoa; phylum Mollusca; class Bivalvia; order Lucinida; family Lucinidae; genus Anodontia; species Anodontia alba. The sequence goes on from OZ024832.1 coordinate 72,795,808, forward strand.
TTTTGACCACTAACGAGCTCGTTAAGCTAATGACGCTTTAAACAACTGGGCACAGGTCTTTTCCCATGTATCCCTTGTCTTAGTGTTTTTAATATACTCCTCATAGTATTTCCCATTAATGGTTTTACCACTCTCGACCTTGTGACTAGTGAGAATTCCATGTCTATCGTAGGCAAAAATCATTAACATCTTAAGTTTAGCCTGAGTTCTTCTATACTTTGCCAGCCTCGGCTAGCTTGGTGTATGTCACTCGGCTGATTGTCTCTTCAGTTCCGGTTCATACGACCTCACCCACGTTTAGTCAATAGCAACAACTCTTGATAAAAATTCTTGTCCTTCTGAATCAAACCGTGAAAGGAGATGAGTGGCCACTTCCAAACGACGTTCCGCTTGATCCGACGTCAAGCGATGTGGCACCCACCTAGCCGAAACCTTTCTCATCTTCAAATGGTTGCGCAGAATAGTATGAACTGACCCGACTTTTTAACTGTTCAGTATTATAACTGTCCGTAGCCGTCAATTCTACCTGCTGCCATTCTTGAACTCATTCACCCATCTTGTAACTTGAGAATATGATAGAGCATATGTGCCGCAAGCTTCCTGTAATGCAATATATATTTCCTTTGCTGTTTTATTACGCTGACATTCAATTTTTATGTAACTACGCTGATCCTGAGACGTGACCGCGGCCATGACGCTTACGGTGACAGCATATAGCTTTATGGCATGATAACGTCATTACAAAAGCCGTCGCGTGACGTTACGCGCTAATTGCATTTGTATTGAAGAATCTACATGTCAATTTTGAAAGTGATTGATTCCGTACTTCAGAAATTATTAGGTAAGTTGCATTATACATTGAATGACCCTCGTATATGGTAAGTACTGTATTTGAAAATTATATTTACTTCTCTTCCCACATTTACCTATGAGCCAGATCATGACAAAACCTACAAAATGGCATGTACGCCCAGCGAAGACTAATACCAGTCTGGGCATGCGCACAGTCTGATCGGAGTTTTCGCTGTCCGCACGAAGGATGCTTCTCGATCCTTAGCTACCTTTTGAGCGCACAGCGGATACTCAGATCAGCCTGGGCGGATGCTCAGGTTGATCTGAGTCTTCGCTGGGCGCACATGCCACATAGTAGGTTTTGTCATACACTGGATCAATGTTACAGCAATATGGACTTGTGCAAAGTTTAGGTGAAGTATACTATGGAGTGACAGTATCCAAATATTTAGATTACATACAGTATCCAAATATTTAGATTACATACAGTATCCAAATATTTAGATTACATACAGTATCCAAATAATTAGATTACATAGTGTTCTCTATTGGTGAACAGCGGAGGGCCTGTTTTGCAGTCAGATATGGAATTCCGATGCTCGAATATATAGGTTACAAACTTCAGCATTCCCGAACCTTCAAAAGTATGCAACCCGTCTGGTTTTTTACCCATTTAATGCAGATTGCTGTAGTTTAAATACAGATACTTCTGTTAATAAATACAGATATCTGTATTTTGTCTAATTACGGATATTTCTACTTGAAATGCAGATATCTGTAATTGAAATAGAGATATTTCTAATGGAATGCAGACATCCGTATTTGAAATACATATATCTCTATTTCCGATCATACTATACATATCTGCATTTCAATTAGAGATATCAGCATTTTAATTAGAAATATATCTAATTAAGCTAAATTTCAGATATTTGCATTTTTGATACAGATATCTTTGATTGAATTACAGATAACTGGGTTTCAATTTGACATATCTCTAATTAAGCTGAAGTTCAGATGTCTGCATTGAAAATACAGATGTCTCTAATTGAAATGTTGATATCTGTATTTGAAATGCAGATATCTGTATTTCTAAATTAATTACAGTCATCTGCATTTCAAGTACAGATATCTGCATTTCAATTAGAGATATCTGTATTTATGGTTGAAATAGAGATATCTCTATTTACTCCACTTATGCAAAACTGATACCTCCCTCGCCGATTTAACATAGGCACCCGTCAACGGTTACATGTTCCAATATGGCAGACGGCGCAGTTCGCGCCCTTACACACACACACACACACACACACACACACACACACACACACACACACACACACACACACACACACACACACAATGTGCTCAACATTTCACGTCTCTTTACAGTCAAACCCGTCGCTCCTTTCAGAGAAGCACATAAGAATAGTTTACCCAGTCTGATTTTGTGTTCCGTTTCAGGTCTTTGACCAAGCATGCCTCGCACACAGAACACGGGTTTAGTATACTTTTTCACTAATTAAGTCGGTCTTTCATCGTCTTCAAAATTGTTTTACCCGTAAGATTTGTTTTTTAGTTTTGAAAAGAAATATTGATTGTATTGAATCGTTGGAAGATACGATATAACTGTCTTCGTCCACTATGTATAAGAACAAAGGATACCTTTGCTGCAACATGAATTGAGTTTTTTTTTGTAATTTTTTCAACGAGCAGAGAACTTTTTAAACAATTTAAAACTAGAGGCGCAAATGGGCCAGAAATCGCTCACCTGGATTTGGCTGATCATGATATGTTACATTGTGCCGTGGCGGCCATCTCAGCTATCAAATAAGATTACCTTTAGCAATCCAGAATCTGATGTTGTTTGAAGAGTTGCAAGATTGCCAGCATGGCCGCCATCTTGCATATTGGGACAGAATAATTTTAGCAATTCTGAATTGCAATAACACCCAAATGCCTTCCCGATCAGACTTACCGTTCGGGGGCAGATGTGATTTGAAGATTTTCAAGATGACTGCCATGTTGGCCGTCTTTTTATATCAGAACGGAAGCAATTTAGCAATTCTAAATATACATGCTGCCCCGATACCTTCCACCAAGTTTCCGCTCCATCTGAATTACGGTTCGAGAGCAGATAACAATAGAAGACTTCAAGATGGCGGCCATGGCAGCCATCATAATACGATCCCGATGGAGATGTCGAAAATGTGAAAAGTTACTGACAGACATACGGAGGGACAGACCATGGTGAACAGCCCACGGCATAAGCTGACCTGGAACAAAGCTCAAGGTGAGCTAACAATAGAAGATCTTCAAGATGGTTGTTGTGGCGGCCATCGTGGATATGGAAACAAAATGTTTTTAGGAATTCTAAATTTCAATGTCGCCCCAGTGCCTCCCATCTAGTTTTGGCTCAATCTGACTTACCATTCTTGAGCAGATGAGGTTTGAAAATTTTCAGGATGGCCATCTTGGGGCCATCTCAGATAATATGCGACCAGAACGATTTTAGCAATTCTGAATCACTATGTCGCTTTGATCCCTCCCATCAAGTTTGAACTCAATCCGGATTACGGTTTCGGAGGAGATATCTTTAGAAGAATTTTAAGATGGCCGTCGTGATGGCCAGCTTGGATGTCGGAATGGAACGAATTTAGCAGTTCTGAATTTCCATGTCTCCCCAACGCCTCCCATCAGGTTTCCGCTTAATCCTACTAACCGTTCGAGAGCAGATGTCGTTTCAAGAGTTTCAAGCTGGCAATCATGGTGGCCATTTTGGATCTTGGAACGGAACAAATGTAGCAATTTTAAATCTCCCATGTCACCCCTATACCTCCCACCAAGTTTAGGGCTCAATCCGACTTACCTTTCAGGAGCAGAGATGGTTTGAAGATTTTCAAGATGGCTACAGAGGCGGCCATCTTGGATATTGGAACAAAACGATTTTAGCAATTCTGAATCTCTATGTTGCTCCGGTGCCTCCCATCAAGTTTCAGCTGAATCTGACTTACGGTTTGGGAGATGTCGTTTGAAGAGTTTCAAGATGGCCGACGTGGCGGCCATCTTGGATATCGGAACGGGATGATTTATCAATTCTATCTCTCCATGTGACCCGAATGCCCCCCACCAAGTTTGGGCTCAATCTGACTAAGGGTTCAGAAGCAGATATAGTTTCAAGATTTTTAAGATGGCCGCCAAGGCGGTCATCGTGGATAGCCGAACGGACTTATTTTAGCAATTCTGAATACGTCGCTCGGATGCCTCCCATCAAGTTTCGGCTAAATCCGACTTACGGTTTGGGAGGAGATGGCGGCCATCTTAGATATCAGAATGGAACTATTTTAGCAATTCTATATCTCTATGTCGCTCCAATCCTCCAATCAAGTTTAGGCTCAATCTGACTTATGGTTTGGGAGGAGATGTCGATTGAAGAATTTTAAGATGGCCGCCGCCGTGGCGGCCATCCGAACGATCTTAGCAATTCTGAAACTCTGTCCCATTGTGAAGCCTCCAATCAAGTTTCGGCTAAATCCGACATGCAGTTTGGGAGGAGATGTCGTTTGAAGAATTTCAAAATGGCCGCCGTGGCGACCATCTTGGATATCAGAACGGAACGATTTTAACAATTCTGAACCTCCATGTTGCCACAATGCCTCCCACTAAGTTTCAGCTCAATCCATGTTATGGTTCTGGAGGAGATGTCGAGAATGTGAAAAAGCTAACGACGGATGGGCGTTCCGTTCCGATATCAAAGATGGTCGCCATGGTGGCCATTTTGAAATTCTTCAAAAGACATCTCCCAAACTATAAGTCGGATTGAGCCGAAACTTGATGAGAGGGGGAGTGACAGAGACATTCAGAATTACTTAAATCATTTCATTCTGATATCTAAGGTGGCCGCAATGGCGGCCATCTTAAAATTCTTCATGCGACATATCCTCCCAAACAGTAAGTCGGATTGAGCCAAAACTTAATGACTGGCATCACAGTGACACAGAGATTCAGAATTGCTAAAATACTTACGTTCCGATTCTCAATATGGCCGCCACGAAGGCCATCTTGAAATTCCTCAATAGACATCTCCTCCCAAACCATAAGATTTAGCCGAATCTTAATGGGAAGCATCGGAGTGTTATAGAGATTCAGAATGGCTAAAATCGTTCCGTTTCGATATACAAGATGGCCGCCAATTCTTCAAACGAAATCTCCCAAATCGTAAGTCGGATTGAGGCAAAACTTGATGGGAGGCATCGGAGCGACATAGAGATTCAGAATTGTTAATTTTTTTTCCCGTTCCGATATCCAAGATGGTCGCCACGGCGGCCATTTTTAAATTCTTCAAAAAACATCTCCTCCCAAACCGTAAGTTTGATTGAGACGAAACTTGATAGGAAGCATCGAAGTGAAATAGATTCATCATTGCTTCAATCGTTCCGTTTAGCTATCCAAGATGGCCACCATAGCGGCCATCTTGAAAATTTTGAAACCACATCTGCTCCCGAACCCTAAGTCAGATTGAGCCTAAACTTTGTGGGAGGCATCGGGGCCACATGGAAATTTAGAATTTCTAAAATCATTCCGTACAAATTTCCATGATGGCAACCATGTCGGCCATCTTGAAAATCTTCAAACGATATCTCCTCCCAAATTGTAAAGTGATATTGAGCTCAAACTTGATGGGAGGCATTGGAACAACATAGAGATTCAAAATTGCTAAAATCGTTCCGTTTCGATGTCCAGATTGCCCCACTTTAAAACTTTGATCACTAAATATGGCATATATGCTAATATGTTTGTTGCAAAAATGTGTGTAGCTTTTGCATTTGCATTTGCTGAAGTTTTTACCCAGAGTGCTAAGAGTTAAACAGCTAAGCTGAAGAGCATGTCAATGGGAATAACGCACAGGAACATAGAAATTCCGCATTTTTATTATCATTATCATATTATTACTATTATTTTGATGTTGTTGTAAAACACAAAAGATCTTGGCCAGTTATACTTTATTTCAGTATGACAGTTTCTGTGCTTTGTATTAATGAGATGGAGGATGGGGTTGATTGATTCACCTGCATTTTAGAAATTAAAACACTTCTCGGGGGAGTCCCCGGGGATGACACCCAGACTCCCGTGACAGGCACTTGACACGTGCATACATGACATGAATCCTTAATTGGGTTGGCCACAGTCATTCAATATTGTTAATCACGTTACCAAGTTCTAACCGTAAGGAGTCAGATATCTGTGAGCCAGCATCACGAAAACATACCTATATAATTTTGATCCCCTTAAACCCCACTTTTATATAGTAAAACTGGGGTTTACAGGGGTATACATTATTTTTCTTATTTCTGCTCAAAAACATAGACTGTGGATACTCGTTAGAACCGCCTCGCCGAGGCGGTTCTAACGGGTACCCACAATCTATGTTTTGAGCAGAAATTTTAAAAATATCAGAATTTTTATCTGAAAATTTTCATTTTTTGGTGGTAAAATTTTCAGTATATTTGTATAGGCATGTTTTCGTAATGGATTCAAGAGCCACTGAGCCTGTTGGCGCTCGTCATTTCGGTACAGGGATCCAGGGTTAAACGTTCGCTATCATTTTGCACTTCTTAACAAAGCCCTGGTCAGCACATTCTTGTCCATTTTTAATGAAAGTCCGGATACTATGAAGCATGCTAAACATCAAGCCAGATAAAAACCTTTAAACAGGGGAGTATTGATTATTTGTTGAAAATAATAGTTGAATCAGGTTCATAAATAGTGATATCTGCATTTCAAATACAGACATATCTATTTAAATTAGAGATACCTATATTTTCTATAAATATAGATATCAGTATTTGAAATACATATATCTGCACTAGAAATGCAGATCCCTCAATTTGAATAGCAGATGTCTTTAATTAAATGATAATCATGGAAATCTGTATTTTAATAAGAGATATCTGTATTTAAATACATATATCTGAGTTTCTAAAATCGCAGATATGTCTAATTTAAATAGCGATATCCCAGTTTGAAATGCAGTAATTAAAATACAGATATCTCTAATTCAATGTCATCTCTAACAACCAAATGGCGATATCTGTATTTCAAGTATAAATACCTGCATTTAAATGCAGATATCTGCGTCTAAATATAGATACTGTATTAAATGGTACATGTATAAACTCAAACGGGCCGCCACACAAAAAGCACAGATAACTAATATAGCCTAAATTTAGAAACACCTAAAACTCATAGTATGTAGATTAGTTTTATGATGCAGGTCATTGCAAACAGGAACGCAAAAGATCGACCTCGCAATAAAATTCAAGGTTCATCGTTGCAAAATCCTGTATATATATATATATATATATATATATATATATATATATATATATATATATATATATATATATATATATATATAACAGGAACACTGTGTAACGCAGTTTACATAAATACTGCGGCTATTTCTGTCACGATGTAACAGTTTGCATAGGTACTTTTATGTATACAATCCGGGTTATTTCAAGAGACAATAAACAGCTTTATTAGAGGGAAAATCTTCTTCAATTTCCCACTGTATTTAGCAGACTGTAAAACTATGCAAGGTCATCATCTTGCCTTTCATTTTTTTCACATTTCAACATTTCAGAAAATATGTAGTAGCGAGTGTACGTAAAAGATAACATAGAATAAAGATAAGGTCGTACAGTCATCGGTATTTTACGAGGTGAATTTATGGCTGTATGGAAGCGTCTAAAAGTCAATGACTTTAACAGACTGGCCTGTACCAATGTTTTAAAACAGTATACCATTTTAAATCTGCACCTGTTTTCTTTTTTTTAAAGCCCTTCCTTGTTCATGAGGAATAATAATAAAAACTGCTCATCATTGCAGAAAATGGCCCGCTACGGCTTTCTCGATGAATATGCTTTGCAAAGAGCTCTAATAAAAAAACTATCATGAAAAATATAAACAGAGCAGTATATATAAAGATACTTTTTTCAGACATATCGATTTACTTTTAATAATCGGACATATTTTAATCTTACCAAAATTGTCCTGTGTCTAAAACTGCTGGACCAGTAGCTAACAGTGTAGATCTCGATGTGACGCCGCTTTCTGTGATGTCTAATCAGGGTTTGTTTGCTCAAGCCATCTCTGTCCGAATACTTAGGGTAAATAGATATTTTATTTTATTTTGCGTCACAATATCTTGAATACGGGGACCTTTTATTGCAATTTCAGCAAAACCACAAGGTCACAATGGCGTTGTGTTGACGTTGATTTTTTGTTCTGTGTTGTTCTGTGTTGAGGCTTTACGGCCCAGTCAACCCAATGGCGTCATGTCGAGCGCGGTTAGTTTACCTAACAACTTTTTTTTTGCTGGGAAAGTACAGACTTCTAAGCGGTTAACCAGTATTGTGCACATTCTTTTGTCAGAAACTGACAGCTGCCCTTCTTGAATCAGCGGAAGGGAGAGCATTTTCATAGAAAATATTTCATGATCAATCTCCACGAAAGAATGTTGCCGACCCGGCGGGGGTCGAACATGCAACCTCCCGATCACCAGTCGGACGCGCATCCGATCGAGCCACCGAGGCCGGCTCTGTGTTGACGTTGTCTAATACCAGCGGGTACGCATGTTCGTCGTAGCCTTGCACCGACGTGGATTCAACGTTGTATAAACACTACCCAGTCAGCATTTTACGTAAATCTATATCGGGCCGTCATCGGCCCGTCAGGGTAGCTGACGGGCCGATGACGGCCCGATGTAGATTTACGTAGAATGCTAGCTGGGATATATGTACCCGCTTGGATATATTATAAGAATCGTTTATGGCTGTTCGGTGCGTTTAGAAAAATCGACGCCACTGGTCACTGTTTGGCATCAGGGGGCTCTTCCGTATGATGCCAGACAGTGATTTCGAGGAGCGATTTTTTCTATACACACCAAACACCCGGTTTAGATTCTTTTTTCATGCATGCCTTTCAACAGCTTCCAGTATTTGTTGATCTTTATCATTGATTTTAAACGCAGTACTGCCTCCGACACTCAATAAAGTTGACGTCCGCCATCTTAAAAATTGTCGTCATTCGTCAAGTCGCGATGACATCAGCTTAGAAATAGGGTTACGTGACATCCTGTACAATCAATACATTGATCGACCACACGGGGTTCTCTATTTTTTATCTTAGCCCTGGGTAGGATAGAGTGGGTAAGATAGGAACTTCTGTCCGCAGTGAAAACCTCGGACTTCTTTTTCTGATATGCAAGGAAAAAAGGGTCTGCGCGTATCCTTTTTATCTGGAGCAGCTCAACAAGGTGTCTGTAAACCTTAGAAAATACAAGTATTAGCTATCACAAAAAGTTTGGTTCACACTTAACACACAATTAATGTTCAAGCTTAGTTTAATACAGAATAGTCTTGGGTTCTTTACATGCAAATCTTGGCTAAATCGGCCAAATTCCATCATGCAATAAGTGAATTCCAGGTGTAGATGAGATCTCGTCCCGTTGGCCTCTACAAGAATTAACATCGCACATTAGAAACAACTGCAGTTAATTTTACTTCGCTTTTTACCTCATAAAAACTAATATAATTAATTACGAATACCGTACTTTTGTCACGTTGTCCCGGGAAAGTTATATATTGCGCTTAGCAGTACTAATGCATCCACCCACTTTCAAAATGAAATTGTCAAAATTAACTTATAGCCAATAACATTGAAAAAGTGCTCCAATGGTAACCGTTTAGAACATCTAGATAAGTGTGGTTTGCCGAAATGCATATGAATGGAAAGCACATGAATGTGTAGGTTTGACAATAAATATTATTCTCTTCTATACTGTTTACCATCTAGCCCCGGGTTTAAGTTGTAGACAACAAGCACGAGGTCAACGATGCATTGTGGAACTTTCGTGTATCTCTTCATTCCTATGTTGTGGATCAACAATGGATTCACTTCCGAATCTCCTCAGCTCTACATCACGAAAACACGCCTATATAATTTTGACCCCCTTAAACCCCACTTTTATATAGTAAAACTGGGGTTTACAGGGGTATGTTATTTTCTTATTCCTGCTCAAAAACATAGATTGTGGGTACTCGTTAGAACCGCCTCGCCGAGGCGGTTCTAACGAGTACCCACAATCTATGTTTTGAGCAGAAATAAGAAAAATGTTAGCGTCGTTTTATCTGAAAATTTTCAATTTTTGGAGTTAAATGTTTTCTATATATTTGAATAGGCATGTTCTCGTAACGATGTAGTCTGTCCATGCCTTGCGGCTCAACATTGGATTCCCTACCGTATGTCATCATCTCTATGTAGTCTAAGCTTGAGCATTGTGGATCAACAATAGATTCCCTCATCTCTATGTAGTCTACACCCATATTGGCACTCTGTCAAGTTTTACTCGTATGTTACAAAATATATCTACTCTTACCAAGTGGTAGTAACAATAATGTAAAACTGATGCAACCAAGTGTTGCAAAATCTAGTTCAAGGTACAGGTATAAAAAATAATATGATGCAATAGAAACTAGACAGCAGGTACAAATTAGGCCACTATAATGAGTCATTCGTGTTCGAATTATGCATCGTCCGTCATTCCGTATGACTGCTTCACTGTTCTAAGACTGGAATATCCCTTTGGCTAGTTCAACCCTTGTCCTGCTGAATCCGGATATAGCCTGCCTTTACAAACAGTGTAGATCCAGATCAGTTGGCTTCTGAAGAATCCAACTGATCTGTATCTGCACTGTTTGCCATTAAGTATGTGAATTTGTAACAACAATCCGGATCAAGTTATCTGATTGGCTGAAAATTAGAAGTGGGTGTGGCATCATAATTTATTCAGCAGGACAAAGGTTAAAACACCAGCAACTAGAGCAAGTCGATGGCACGCCATCGCATATCCCCGCGCCAGCGCCATCGTATATCTCCTTGCACATCCAAATTCCAAAATGCGTTCCTCTAGTCCTTATTCATAGGGCTATTACCTGTGACAGTTTCAAGGTTCTACCTAAAAAAAGCCTAAGTGGATTTGGGTGACAATCAAACAATAGGACCCAGAATCCTACTTTTTGACCACTAGTGACCCCCAGACATGCCCCCAGGGCAAACATTTTGCACCACTGTATTCTACTCTTCATTACCTTCGATTTGATATGCAACATGACTATGTTTGTACAAAATGGATTTTGACCCCCCCCCCCCCACCCTCTGGTCCTGAAATTCCGATTGTGTTCCTCCAGTCCTCATCTATAGGGCTATTGCATGTGAAAGTTTCGAGATTGTAGCTTAATAGGAGCTATGGACAGATGGGCGGACGTGGGGTATCACAATATCCCCGCTTTTTCTCCGAAAAGCGCGGGGATAATAAATGAAAGTTGCTAATGTCCTAAAAGTTCGTACACAAAATGGCATATGCAAACAGTGCAGGGGCAGTCTGATCAGGGTCTACACTGCTGGCCTTTTTCCGCTTAGTATTTTAGTAAATAAGTGTATAAAAAGTAAAATTTAGTCAAAAAGGGCATGGAATAAAGTGTTCGAAATTTAAGACATTTACTGTTGTAGTCGCCGTTCACCTTAAGAGATATGAGCCGGGGACCAGCGTTACCTACAATATTCATCTCGAAAAGATAGATACCTATATAATGTTGACCCCCTTAAACCCTCACTTTTATATGGTAAAATATTTTTTTATACAGGGGTATATATTATTTTTCTTATTTCTGCTAAAAACGTAGAGTGTTGGTGCTCGCTTGAAGCGCCTCGGCGAGGCAGTTCTAACGGGTACCCACAATCTCTGTTTTGAGCAGATGTATGAAACATAGTAGAGTTTATTTGGAAAAATTCACATTTTGATGGTGAACATTTCAATATATTTGAATAGGCGTGTTTTCGTAATGCGCTTTCCTACAACACCTAGCGAAGACTAGTAAGATCGCGCAGATGCGCAGACTGATCTGAAACTTTGTTTGACGCACCTGTCATAAGACATGTTTCCTCACGTGACACGCCTCGTAGAGGCATCGGAGTAGGTCATGCCCACGAAGTTTAGTTTAGAGGTCGGGAGCGCCGGCTATGCAGCAATACATATACCTTAAGGAAGTTAAACGAATTATGCCTAGTTTTCCCATAACAGGAATATCAGCAAACAGAATAGATTAAACGCGGCGTCTGCAGGGTCTACACTGTTTGCATTAAAGGCAAGAATGTGGATAAAACATTGTAATAACTAGAGGCCCAAGTGGGCCAGAAATCGCTCTCCTGATTAGGCTAATCATGATATGTTACACTGTGCCATGGTGGCCATCTTGGCTATCAGATCAGATTGCCTTTTGTTTGAAGGGTTTCAAGAGTGCCACCATAGCCGCCATCTTGCATATTGGAACTGAAAAATTTAGCAATTCTAAATCTCCATGTCAACTCGTTACCTCCCATCAAATTCCGGCTCAATCTGACTTACTGTTTGGGAGGAGATGTGGTTTTAGGAATTTCAAGATGGCCGCAATGGCAGCAATCGTGGATATTGGAAAAGAACGATTTTAGCAATTCTGAATTTCTCGTAACACCCAAATGTCTCTCATCAGGATTAAACTTAATCAGACTTACCGTTCGGGAGCAGCTCTGATTTGAAGATTTTCAAGATGGCCGCCATGGTGGCGGTGACCATCTTGGAAATAAGAATGGAACCATTTTAGCAATTCTAAATCTCCGTGCCGCCCCGATGCTTTCCCGGGATGCCTTCGAACAGATAACAATTGAAGACTTTAAAGATGGTCTCCAAGAGGGTCATCATGGTTACGATTCTGATGGAGATGTCGAAAATGTGAAATGTGACGGACATACGGATGAGGGACGGACCATGGTCATCACGAAAACATGCCTATAGAATTTTGACCCCCTTAAACCCAACTTTTATATAGTAAAACTGGGGTTTACAGGGGTATACGTTATTTTTCTTATTTCTGCTCAAAAACATATATTGTGGGTACTCGTTGGAACCGCCTCGCCGAGGCGGTTCTAACGAGTACCCACAATCTATGTTTTGAGCAGAAATGTAAAAAATATCAGAGTCTCTTATCTGAAAAATTTCAGTTTATGGTGGTGAAATTTTCAATATATTTGAATAGGCGTGTTTTCGTAATGGTAAACAAACCACGGCATGAGCTTACCTGATGCAGAGCTCCAGAAGAGCTAACGACTAAAGACCTTCAAGGTGGCTGCTATGGCGGCCATTGTGGTTATCGTAACAAAATGTTTTTAGCAATTCTGAATCTCCATGTCGCCCCAATGTCATCCATCAAGTCTTGGCTTAATCTGACTTAACATTCGGGAGCAAAAGAGTTTCAAGAGTTTTAAAATGGCCAGCCTGTGGGCCATCTTAGACATTGAACAGAACGATTTTAGCAATTCTGAATCTCTGAGTGCTCCGTTGCCTCCAATCAAGTTTTTGCTGAATCTGCATTACGGTTTGGGAGGATATGTCGTTTGAAGAATTTCAAGACTTTGGCGGCCATCTTTGATGACAGAATAGAACGGATTTTTTAGCAGCTGAATCTCATTGTCTCCCAAAAGCAACCCACAAAGTTTCAGCTTAATCCGACTTACCGTTCCGGAACAGATGTCGTTTCAAGCTGGCCACCACAGAGGCCATCTTGGATATTTGAACGGAACAACTTTATCAATTCTTATCTGCATGTCATCCAAATGCCTCCCATCAAGTTTGGGTTCAATCTGACACCGTTTGGGTGCAGACGTGGTTTGAAGATTTTCATGATGGCCACCATTGCGGCCGTCTTGGATATCGGTACGATTTTAGCAATTCTGAATCTCTATGTTGCCTCCCATCAAGTTTTAGCTCAGTCTAACTTATGTTTAGGAGGAGACATCATTTAAAAGTTTTCAAGATGGCCGACATGTCCCGGTGCCTCCCACCCAGTTTGGGCTCAATCTTACTTAGGATTCGGGAGAAGATGTGGTCTGAAGATTTTCAAGACGGCCGCCCAGGCGATGATAGCAATTCTGAATCTCAATGTCGCTCTAATGCCTCCCTTCAAGTTTCAACTCAATCTGACTTAAGGTTTGAGAGGAGGTGTCTTTTGTAGAATTTCAAGACTGCCGCCATGGCGGCCAGCTGGGATATCGGAACGTAACGATTTTAGCAATTCTGAATCTCTGTGTTACTGTGATATCTCCCTTCAAGTTGGTGTCTATAGCGGCAATCTTGGATATCGGAATGGAACGATTTTAGCAAATCTGTCTCCCATCAAGATGGTTTCTATAGCGGCAATCTTGAATATCGGAACGGAACGATTTTAGCAATTCTGAATCTCTATGTCGCTTCAAAGCCTTCTTTCAAGTTTCAGCTCAATCCGACTTACAGTTCGGGAGCAGATGTCATTTGAAGAATATCAAGATGACCGCTATTGTGGCCATCTTGGATATCGTAACGGAACCATTTCAGCAACTTTGATTCTCTATGTCGCTCCAATGCCTCCCTTCACGTTTCGGCTGAATCTGACCTATGTTTACGGTTTGGGAGATGTCATTTGAAGAATTTCAAGATACCCGCTTTGTCGGCCATCTTGGACATCAGAACGGAACGATTTTGGCAATTCTGAATTCTCTATGGCACTTTGATGCCTCCCATCAAGTTCCAGATCAATCCGACTCACGGTTTGTGAGGAGATGTCGTTTAAAAAATTTCAAGGTGGGCACTGTGGCGGCCAACTTGCATTACGAAAACACGCCTATTCAAATATATTGAAAATTTCACCACAAAAAACTGAAAGTTTTCAAATAAAAATCCTGATATTTTTCATATTTCTGCTCAATACATAGATTGTGGGTACTCGTTAGTACCGCCTCGGCGAGGCGGTTCTAACGAGTACCCACAATCTATGTTTTTGAGCAGAAATATGAAAAATAATGTATACCCCTGTAAACCCAAGTTTTACTATACAAAAGTGGGCTTTAAGGGGGTCAAAATTATATAGGTATTTTTTCGTGATCGATATCGGAACGGAACGATTTTAGCAATCTGAATCTCCATATTGCCACGATGCCTCCAACTAAGTTTAAGCTCAATGCAACTTATGGTTCTAGAGGAGATGTCGAAAATGTGAAAAGCTAACGACGGACGACGGACAACAGACCATGACATAGACTGATCTGGAGCAGCTCCAGGTAAGCTAATGAAAACTAACCACAATCCCTTCCAATAGGAGAAAGTAGTCAGCTTACTCCCTTGATTACTTTCTGTAAATAACCAGGTCCAATTAATTGGATTCCTCTGCTTTTATCATTAGTGTTTCCATTAAGTATCGCTTCCTTTTCCTTAATAAATCTAATTTTAACAAGGTCATATGCCAATACAGCTTCCAAAATATTTAAAAGAAACATTTTCTGTGCAATGAAATGTATAATATTAATTAATCTTCCATGTGGATATGGAGAAATGTGAAGTTAAGAATTTGTTAAATTCCACTGGTGACCTATGATAAAAGCAAAGGATTCCAATTAGAAGAACCTGGTTAGTATTTAATCTGCATTGGACTTTACCTGTCAAGGGAGATAATAGAAATACTGCTGCTATCTCTCATTGGGAATGGATCTGAGGAAGAAGAGTCCACTCGGCATAAATGGGTGAACTAAATGCCTTGATAAAAAATACAAGTACACATAGTGATATAAAATATTTATTTGTGAATGGTGACGACATCAAACATAAGAAAAAAAATGTGTACTTTAACACTGTATCGACTGTCCTGTAATATTACAGTCATAGAGAATCCCATATGTATGATACAGTAGATAAGCAACGCTCAAACACTCACATATTCATACAGCATAAAAGGTGGTATGCAGTACATTAACAACGCTCAAAAACACACATATTCATACACAATAAAGAGTGCTATACAGTACATAAGCAACGATCAAACACTAACTTATTCTAACACAATTAAACGTGGTATACAGTACTTAAACAACTCTCCAGTACACACATATTCATACGCAATAAAACGTGGTATACAGTACATAAAAAACTCTCCAATACACACATATTCATACACAATAAAACGTGGTATACAGTACATAAACAACTCTCCAATACACACATATTCATACACAATAAAACGTGGTATACAGTACATAAACAACTCTCCAACACACATATTCATACACAATAAAACGTGGTATACAGTACATAAACAACTCTCCAACACACATATTCATACACAATTAAACGTGGTATACAGTACATAAACAACTCTCCAAAACACACATATTCATACGCAATAAAGAGTAGAATACAGTACAGCAAAACCTGTGTAAGAGAGCCACCTTTGATACTGACTTTAAATAGTTGTTGATGGGGAAAAAGTTTTCTGTCTTATAAAGGTACATGTCATGTAATTTTTCTGGCAAAATTACATGACATGTACCTTTATAAGACAACCACCTTTCCACATCAACCACTAAGATTCCCCACCACTTGTTGATGGGGAAAAAGTTTTCTGTCTTATAAAGGTACATGTCATGTAATTTTGCTGGCAAAATTACATGACATGTACCTTTATAAGACAACCACCTTTCCACATCAACCACTAAAGTAAATTTCAAAGGTGGCTGTCTTACACAGGTTTTACTGTATATACGCAACGCTCAAACACTCACATATTCATACACAATAGCACGTGGTATACAGTGTATAAACAACACTCAAATACACACATATTAATACACAAAAAAGAGTAGCAGAAGACGTTTAGAAAAAGATATTTAAAACGCCGAACATCGAAAGCCCAGACCTGCTTGCACACCTGCACAGTGCATAAGGCAAAACACCAAATTTAGTCTGAAGGAGCTAGAAAGCAGAATATTAACACTATATTGAAGCTAAATATTAGAAACAAGAGGCCCACGGGCCACGATTCGCTCACCTGAGTGACATAGCCACTGCAGACATGCAGATGTTATGCAACATTTTTCCAATCCTATCATCGCAACTAATGAAAATATCATCATTTGAACAGTTCTTTGTTTTGAAGAAGAATATATGGGCCTGACAGTCAATGGAGCATGATCATTTGAATAAATTATCACTCACATTTCAACAGAAGGATCAATGTGAAATTTGGTGGAAATTGGCTAAGTGGTTTCTAAAGAATCGTGATTTTATGCATGTAAACAGCACAGTGGCAGGGAAATATTATAAATATAAACCAGATGATGGCCATCTTAGATTTCCAATCAGAACAATTTTAACTACTGTTGATCTACAAGTCACTTCGATACTTTCAATATAAATGTATATGGCCCACACAAATAGGGAAGCAAATTTGACCTTGGAGGCAAAAAGGTCAAATGTCAACATAGAACCATCATTTGAGCAATTTTGGTAGATCTCCTGTCCCCCGTAATTTGTGCAAAGATTAGGACCCAGGGCTTATTTGGTTATGGAGAAGAAGATTTTTAAAGGTTTTTACCATATATGGGCATGACAGCCATTTTGATCAATGGACCATACCCATTTTAGCAATCTTTCATTCTCCTGCCCACGGAGGCTCCGCATGAAATTTGAGCAACACTGGCCCGGAGGCTTCAGAGGAAAAGCCATTTGAAATTATCAACATTTTGTCCATACAAATGTATGGGGCCCATACAAATGCATACAGAAGCAAACTTGACCTCGCCGTAAAAAGGTTAAATGTCAATGTATGACAATTATTTTAGCAACTTTGGTAGACCGCCCATTCCAGATGATATATGCAAAGATTCAGCCACAAGCCATCCTCGGTTTTGGAGAATAAGATTTTTAAATGTTTTTTCCCATGCAAATGCATAAAGAAGCAACTTGACTTTGCCGTAAAAAGGTCAAATGTCAATGTATGATCATTATTTTAGCAACTTTGGTAGACCCCTTGTCCTCGATGATTTATGCAAACATTCAGCCCCAAAGCATCCTCGGTTCTAGAGAAGAAGATTTATAAAGGTTTTTACCATATATGGGCATGGCGCCCATCTTGGTCAACGAACCATGACCATTTTAGCAATCTTTTGTTCCCCCTACCTAAGGAGGCTCCATATGAAATTTGAGCAAAATAGGCCCAGAGGCTCCAGAGGAGAAGTTGTTTGAAATTCTGAACATTTTTCCCATACAAATGCATAAGGAAGCAAAATTGACCTTAACGTAAAAAGGTCAAATGTCAATGTACGACCATTATTTTAGAAATTTTGGTAGCCCTCTTGTTCCTGAAAATATATGCAAAGATTCAGCCATAAGGCATGCTCGGTTTTGGAGAAGAAGATTTTTAAAGGTTTTTCCCATACAAATGCACAGGGAAGCAAACTTGACCTTGCCGTAAAAAGGTCAAACGTCAACGTACGACAATTCTTTTAACAATGTTGGTAGACCTCCCGTCCCCGATGATTCCTGCAAAGG
This sequence comes from Anodontia alba, assembly GCA_964016985.1. Classification (NCBI taxonomy): domain Eukaryota; kingdom Metazoa; phylum Mollusca; class Bivalvia; order Lucinida; family Lucinidae; genus Anodontia; species Anodontia alba. The sequence goes on from OZ024832.1 coordinate 72,814,055, forward strand.
TTCAGCCCCAAGGCATTCTCGGTTCTGAAGGAGAAGATTTTTATAGGTTTTTACCATATATGGGCGTGGCGGCCATCTTGGTCAACGGACCGCGACCATTTTAGCATTTTTTCGTTCCCCCACCCTAAGGAGGCTCCATATGAAATTTGAGCAAAATTGGCCCAGAGGCTCCAGAGGAGAAGTTGTTTGAAATTCTGAACATTTTTCCCATACAAATGCATAAGGAAGCAAAATTGACCTTAACGTAAAAAAAGTCAAATGTCAATGTACGACCATTATTTTAGCAATTTTGGTAGCTCTCCTGTTCCCAAAGATATATGCAAAGATTCAGCCATAAGGCATGCTCGGTTTTGGAGAAGAAAATTTTTGAAGGTTTTTCCCATACAAATGCATAGGGAAGCAAACTTGACCTTGCCGTAAAAAGGTCAAACGTCAACGTACGACAATTCTTTAAGCAATTTTGGTAGACCTCCCGTCCCCGATGATTCCTGCAAAGGTTCAGCCCCAAGGCATTCTCGGTTCTGGAGGAGAAGATTTTTAAAGGTTTTTACCATATATGGGCGTGGCAGCCATCTTGGTCAACGGACCGCGACCATTTTAGCAATTTTTCGTTCCCCCTAAGGAGGCTCCATATGAAATTTGAGCAAAATTGGCTCAGCGGTTTCAGAGGAGAAGTCGTTTGAAAATGTTAACGGACGGACGCACGGACGGACGGAAGGACGGACGCACGGACGGACGGACGGACGGACGACGGACGAAAAGTGATCACAATAGCTCATCCTGAGCAGAGCTCAGGTGAGCTAAAAACATGCCCGAGCAAACAGTGTAGACCCAGATCAGACAGCGCATTCTGCGGCGTCTGATCTGGTTCTACAAGTTTGCTTCTCATCCATCAACGGGTCAGCATATGGACGTGTACAAAAACTATGGTAAGCCGGATGCATAGGATAAATACGGTGAAAGATCAGAACCAGTGTTTGGCCTGAATCTAGATTACCTTGGGTTTAAATATAACGTTATTTTTTATTCCTGGAAATACAATGACTATACATAAATGATAAACATCGAAAAGGTAGGATAACAACGAACGCATAAGCTAATTGACTCCTATTACATGTAGACAGGAGCCGGGGCACAGCGTAGCCTACAAGGTTGCATATGCGTATATTTAAAGAATTAAATCAGTCTGCGCATCCGCACAGTATGATCTGGATCTTTACAGGGAACTCTGTGGCCGTAGCTAATGATTCAAAGCGTCTTCAAGGGACATCACGAAAACATGCCTATATAATTTTGACTCCCCTAACCCCACTTTTACATGTATATAGTAAAACTGGGGTTTACGGGGGTATAAATTATTTTTCTTATTTCTGCTTTAAAACATACATTGTGGGTACTTGTGAGAACCGCCTCATCGAGGCGGTTCTAACAAGTACCCACAATATATGTTTTGAGCAGAAATATGAAAAATATCAGAATTTTTTTTTATCAGAAAATTTTCATTTTTTGTTGGTAAAAATTTCAGTATATTTGAATAGGCATGTTTTCATAATAAATAGCGAAGATTCTGATCAGAAAGCGCAGGCTGATCTGATCCTTCGCTGCACGCACGTGTACATGTAATATTGCAGAAAATATTGTACATAAACATACTCATATATCACTTGTATTGCATCATAGCAGTATGTCATTGTTGTTACTATTCATCACGAAAACATACCTGTATAATTTTGAACTGGGGTTTGCAGGGGTATACAATATTGTCTCTCATTTCTGCTCAAAAACATACATTGTGGGTACTCGTTGAGGCGGTTCTAACGAGTACTCACAATCTAAGTTTTTGAGCAGAAAATTTGAAAAAAAAATATCAGATTTTTTTAACTGATAAATTTCATTTTTTTTTGGTAAAATTTTCAGTATATTTGAACAGGCGTGTTTTCGTAATTAAAATGTCTCAAGGACGACTGAAAATGCAACCAATCAGTACGTAAGACAAAAGCACAACAACGAAAAAAAAAACACGAATACAATAATAATTATTTAAGTAATACTAAAAAAAGCAATAAAAAGAAAACATAAAATATATTCTGTAGCGAGAGTAGGAGGTAGGCTCAAGCCTGTTTGTCCGGAGAGCTAGACGATACATTACAAAAGCATGCCTATTCAAATATACAGAAAATTTCACTTCCAAAAACTGAAAATTTTCAGATAAAAATCTCTGATATTTGTGATATTTCCGCTCAAAACATAGATTGTGGGTACTCGTTAGAATCGCCTCGATGAGGCGGTTCTAACGGGTACCCACAATCTATGTTTTGAGCAGAAATAAGAAAAATAACGTATACCCCCGTAACCCCAGTTTTACTATATAAAAGTGGTGTTTTAGGGGGTCAATATCATATAGGCTTGTTTTCGTGATGATAATATGCGTTTATATATATCCAACAAATTAGCATAAATTGTTTAAATGGACTGGAAACATTTGTTTGACTTCTCTGACATTTCTAACAAGGAACGCAACTTTTGTGACTTCCTGTTTACTTTTCTGTGCACTTATCCCCTTCCGAAAAGTGGGATACTCTCTTTTAGTGAAGACCCCTTTTGATTAGGGGACAAAAAAAATTCGACAGAATTACCTCCCTTGAACGTGTACCAATCATCATTAACCAATATGCAATGTTACAGTCACAGCAATTATCTGTTCAGAAAAGATTTGTTCTCTTTCGGTTGTTCTATGGACAAAAATACATAAACGGTCAGATTGCATAAATAAATAGTATAAATAAACCAAAACAATGATATCCGGCAAACTGTCTCATTTGGTCCGCTTTGAGACCGCTTTGAGATGTTATGGGTTCGATCCATGGTCGATTCGTACCAAAGACTTTAAAAATGGTAGTAGGTACTAAGGCTTGCACGATTAATCGAATCGAATAATTGATCGATAACTTCCACAAAAATGACTATCATTAAAGATTTGCTAATAATCGAGCATTTGACTTCTGTGTTTGTTACTTTACCATATTTACCCTTAGTGTTCAGACACATCAACTCCTTACCATACTTTATCTAAAATTTGAACAAGTCCAATTTACTACTCACTGTTGTGTCTAAAATAGCTGGGTGGGTGGCAGACAGTGTAGACCCTGATGAGACGCCGCATTTGCGGCGTCTCATCTGGGTCTACACTGTTTGTTGCTCAGACCTGTCTGACATACAAGTACATACAATAAAGTATAATATATGAAAGGGTCATGCTAAAATAGGTAAAATTATGATAAAATCTTCAACGATTACTAATCGATTATCGATCGCAATGACAGAACTGATAATCGATTATCTTTTCAGCTCTGATTAGCCAGTCTTAGTTGCTACCCTTTAACTTGCTGCTCAGCATTCAGAAAGTGGAACTAGGAATCAGAACCTGTAAGCCCGGGGTTAGCTGGTTGGAACATTATGCCATTTGTCTGGGGCGTGATATTACAGTGCACTCGCACCCTAAAAGTAAGCATAGAGCTTCCTGCCACAGCCAGACACGGTTGCGATACATGTTAATCAGTCTACGTTACATCAATGGCAAAGTTTATTGAAAACGTCGTAAAGCCCAAATTGAAAAAAACACACAAATCCAAAATCTGGACTGAGTGGTAAATGACAAACTAATACACGCGACAAGGAATGAAAGTACTTTATGACACGCAGAATTAGTATAGGCGTACACCAAAGGGGTTCGGCACGTGTTTTGCATGATGTAGAACAGGTTTACAAGAAAACAATATTTACAAGTATATGAGAACATACCTATATCATTTTGACCCCTTAAACCACACTTTTATTTCTGCTCAAAGACATAGGTTGTGGGTACTCATTAGAACCGCCTCATCGAATCGGTTCTAACGAGTACCCACAATCTTTTTTTTTGAGCAGAATATGATAAATATCAGATTTTTTTATCTGAAAATTTTCTTTTTTTGGTGGTAAAATTTTCAGTATATTTGAATAGGATTGTTTTCGTAGTGACAAAGGCCCCGTCAAACATACATGCGGACATATGCAAATAATTATGCTCGTATGGGGACTGGATACACTTGGTAATTTTTCCACTATTTTTTACAAGGGAAACAACTTTTATATTTCACGTTTGTTTTCTTGATTATCACCCCTTCTGAAATGGGGTCTTCTCTAGAAGGAAAGAATATTCTCCTGAGAAGCACACATTGTTTTGTTCGGAGTGAACTTCTATCCTGAAGGGGGCGAAACCATTTTATTGTGAGAGTTACCTCCCCTGAAATTATATCCAATCCCCTTTTCAAGTCAGCGAGGTCAGTCTGATCAACCCTCTTGCTCAACCTCGCTATATTCTATACATCACGAAAACATATCTATATAATTTTGACCTCCTTAAACCCCACTTTTATATAGTAAAACTGGGGTTTACAGGGGTATACATTTTTTTTATTTTTTTTCTGCTCAAAGACATAAATTGTGGTACTCGTTAGAACCGCCTCATCGAGGCGGTTCTAACGAGTACTCACAATCTATGTTTTGAGCAGAAATATGAAAAATATCTGAAAGTTTTATCTGAAAATTTTCTTTTTTTGGCGGTGAAATTTTCAATATATTTGAATAGGCGTGTTTTCGTAATGGTATATAATGAGAGGTATCATGTGACAATATGCCCTGGAACATAAGTGGACAGCTTAAGCACAAAGTTTACTACCCGCAACGTCAGAAAACGTATCTTTTGGCATGTTGGCCCATCGAAGACTCAAATCGTCTGCGGTCTGATCAGAGTCTTCGTTTTCCGGATGACGAAACGGCATCCTTGGCTATCCAAAATACGCCCAGGGAAGATTTTGATCTGCAGGCCGAGATTAAATTTAGCTGGGCACACATATCCGACGGTACGATATCTGACGTTACGGCTCATATTCGTCCGCTGTGCCACGTCATCGGAAAATCCGTTATAGCACTTACGAACAGCAACGGTTCAGGCGAGCCTTCAAGGCTCTATATTCCTCAAAAATAGACATTTTATTATCCAAGAAAGGCTAAATAAAGAGATATATGGTATTAATACAATCATAAAATGTGGCACCTGACAGCCTGTAAAATTTCACTTAGTCTCTCGTTCTTGAAATGAAATGATTTTTTTTTTTGGTATCTCTGAATTAATTTTGCCAACATTAATTCAGAGATACCATAAAAAACATTTCAATTAAAATGAGAGACTAACTGAAATTTTTCAGGTTGTCAGATGCCACATTTTCATGATCATATTACTACTTTATATCAATTTACTAAACCTGTCTTGGATAAAAAAATGTCGATTTTTGAGGAATATGGAGCTTTAAACACCACTATTATATGGTACATGTAAAACTGGGGTTTACAGGAGTATACATTATTTTTTTCTTATTTCTGCTCAAAAACATAGATTGTGGGTACTCATTAGAACCGCCTCGCCGAGGCGGTTCCAATGCGTACCCACAATCTATGTTTTGAGCAGAAATATGGAGAATATCAGCATTTTTATCTGAAAATTTTCATTTTTCGGTGGTAACATTTATAGTATATTTGAATAGGCGTGTTTTCGTAATGACAACAATCGAAATTAAACAAACAGACGAAATGATAAAGACAAACTATGAGAAACTGCAACAGAAATACTGCCTTGGAACTATCAACCTTATAACCTTTGCAGGCTAAACCCTTACCAGTCTCTCGGCTAATTCAGCAGACGACAGTATTGATGATATATTCTTATTTTCCTCAGAAAGCAGGATTTGATAGTTCAGGCAAATTGGTTCCATCGGAGACAATCTGCATGATATGTCTAAACCTGTTTTCTGCAGAAAATAAGAAAGTATTTCAATATGTCGTCTGCTGAAGTTTTTACCTAGAGTGCTTAGCGTTAAACCTTATGAATGTTTACTTGTACACTTGTGCAAACTATGAACTGTATCTGATCATTTAAATCAAAGATCAAAGTTAAGACTTCCTAGTCATACCAACCCACTCAGTCAAGTATCATAGTTCATTCAACAAGTATCGATATTCATTCAAATAGCGTTCGTTCATTCAAATATCGATAGTTCATTTAAGTATCGATAGTACATTCAGGCATCAATAGCTCTTTCAAATACATATGTAGCAATAATTAATTCAAGTATCGATAGTTCATTCAAGTATCGATATTTCATATCGATAGTTCATTAAAGCATCGATAGCTGATTCAAGTATCGATAGTTAGCTGCACTGTTTCTTCATCTATATCGTGTGTACGTTTACGATCAACATCATCTAATTCTGTATCGACAAATTCATTTCCCACAGTAAATATAGCATCATTCTTGAACCGCCTGTATTGATAGTATTTCCTCACTGATATAGCTATCCTTTTCCTAAATTTGAAGAGCAGTCCAAATGTCGTCATTACAACAAGGCAAACAATCGCTACAACAGCCCCAGTTGCGAATCTAGATCGTATACCGGGCACAGTTTGTGAGCCACAAAGAAGATCCGAAGACGAAAGAGAATTTATATGTTTTCCCTTTAGCTTGATCGGAGATGAACAAGTCAAACCTTTTATTTCCGTCTTAACTGCTGCAGATTTGAATTCAATATTTGGATCAAGGATCCATCGTAGTTTACAATCGCATGTCCATGAGTTGTTGTATAATCCAAGATGTTGTATTGTAAGCAACGGTAATTCTGATTTTGTCAGAGTAGTCAAATTATTGTGGTCTAAGTACAGATGTGTCAAAGCTGTATATTCAAATGCATCTTCGTGGATGTATTTTAGTTTTGGACATGAGGACGCGTCAACGTATCGAATACTCTTTAGATCTGAGAAAACTCGAGCACCAATAGTCTCTAGGACTGGCATATTCCGTAAAAATAAATGAGTGACATTCGGAAGACCTCTAAATATCCCAGAAGTCAAACTGGTCATTTTGTTTCCGTTCAGAGTCAGCGATGAGAGCGATGTTAGATTTGTCCAGACCGAGGAGGAGATGGCTGAGAAATTGTTGAACTGTATGTCTAGTGAAAATAAATTTGGAGCAATGTTGGGAAAAGCAGTCAAATTAGATAGTTGGTTAGTGTCCAGTGAAATGTTCGCCAAGTTTGGCCACTGAAACGAGCAATCGCCTAAACCCGTTATATTATTGAAATTTAAATACAGGTGTTTTAATGCTGGAACATTCTGAAGGGACTTGTACGGAATTTGAGTCAAATTGTTTCCAGAGAAATACACAGTTTCCAGAGATGACACATTCTGAAATATTTCATCACCAACTTGGGTAATGGCATTAAATTCAAACTTAATAAAATTTAAAGTTGGTAAATTCTCAAACAGACTTCCATTTAAATCAGTTAGTCGATTATAGTTAATCTCTATATTCTTCAGTTTCGGCATGTCCTTAAACACATTGCTGGGAATCACACGGATTTGGTTATAATTAAGATCTATCCTTTCTATATTTTCCTGAATACCATCAAATGCATTCTCTGCAATTGTTTGAACACAGCCTCTTGTAATATCTAATGTTTTTAGCTTTGTGAAATTCACAAAGTCATCTTTCTTTAATTCAGTCAGATTGTTCGGCGATAGTATAAGCTCGTGTAGTAACGATCGGTCCCTAAATGTAGGAATTTGATTCACACTAGAGCAGTTTACAATTCCCTTTCTCCAATTACAGGTACAATTTTGAGGGCATGTATCTGCAGTATCAACAGAAGTAATTCTAGAACAAAGTAAAACACAGGAGAGATACAGGAAGCTGCTCAAGCTAGAAACACTCAGCTTATTGACTGCCTTCATTTTGGCCAGTCTATGAAAAATGTTGGTATTTTTAACAGAAAGATCTGCAAATAAGTAGCTGAATAATTCCAAAAGTAAACTACTGTCAAATCAGAAAAGTTCAAGAACAATTCTAATACATTTCATTCAACAAACAGCACTGGGACAACTAATCCGATTTCGAGCATGTTCAAAACAAAGAAATCAGATCATTGAAGATTCAATAATTTATAAAATAAATTATTATTATGTTGAGATAGTGTTATGTTGAGAGTGTCGACATGCTCAAAGATCCTCACCTCAAAACGAGAATAAATATTTCAGCAGTTTTCTAAAACATTAATAGGCGTCTCTTTAACTGCATTCACTGGTAGATTTTTTACAGGCTGAACTGCTCATTCACAGTTGTACAGCACTTGCTTGTCCAGTGAATTTACTGCTTTCTGGGAATAACATACTATCCGACAGATACTAATGGCGGTGTACATGTATAACTAGTTTGTTCTTCTTGCATTCCAGTCATGCAACTGTGAGTGGAATGTGTTGTTGTTATATATTGGAAATAAAATTACAATTTTTCACACAGCTCATGCAGTTAATGAAACCTCGAAGAAGTGAGAACTCTAGTGAAACAATATGGAAAAGTTTCTAAGAGATTCTTTTTTAGAATTTGTGAGGAAAAACTGCGGATTCTGCAGCGAAAACTGCGAGGTTCTATTGTTTCTGGGAAGACTTTCTGCTTCTGGACTTGCAGTGGCTTCTCTCTGTGATACTAGGGTTGCCGTGATTTACTCTTTCAGATCTTAGTATTTCATTGAACTCTTTCTGTTTCTGTGGCTTCAGCAAAGACTCCCACTCAGTCTAGGGTTACAGCGAAACATTTCTGATCTTAGGGTTTCAGCGAAGACTCTTTCCGATTCTAGGGTTTCAGTGAAGACGTTGTCTGATTCTAGGATTGCAGCAATAACTCCCTCTGATTCTGGATATATTGCGAAGATTACAGACAATACGTGTCCATCTCGTGATCGCTGGACTTTCTATTCTTTGCAGCGAAGATTCTATATCCGAGTCCGTGGTCTGTAGAGAATTTGTCGGTGTCATGTGACGTTGAGTCGGCGAAGTTGCGTTGTAAGAATGTGTCACTACACAGTGAGAAGATTTCAAGAATTATCTCGTTGAACCGAACTGGCAGATTACAACCTGAAAGTATAAAATGAAATGATCTTAGCATCATAAAGCTTTTTACCTTCTCATGCATAGCTGGGACTCTTAGTTAAGTAACATTGGGCTTCTGTCGATTTTACGACATACACAGTGACTTGTCAATTTTATGACATATCTATAGACTTGTCAGTTTTACGCCATACCCAATGACCTGTCAGTTTACGACATATCCAATGACCTGTCAGTTTTACGACATACCCAATGACTCTGTAATCTGACAGGGACACGTTCTACGTCATATTCGCACATGCCCAAGAAGAATTGTTTGAAGCCTACATTTTAAGGAGGAGAATAGTTTTTCTTATTGCTATTAAAAAAACAACAACATATGTTGTGAGTACTCATTATAAGCGCCTCTGTGTGTACCCTAAACATATGTATTTTTATGGAGAGATGGAGAATATCATCAAATACGTCTCCTTAAACCTTTAAACGCCAGTCACAACTGCAGCAGACGACAATTTATTATTATTATTATATAAATCGTCTGCTTGGCAGATGATTCACATGAAATGCCAAGACTTGTTTTCTCTGAAAAAAAAAATCGATTGTCGTCTGCTACAAATTTTGCTTGTCGCTTTAAGGGTTAACAAGTAGTCTGTGTAGTCTAAGACCTGGACTCGTTACTATTACGAAAACACGCCTATTCAAATATATTGAGAATTTTGCCACCAAAAAAAAAATGAAAACGTTCAGATGAAAAATTCTGGTAGTTTTCGTATTTCTGCTCAAAACATAGATTGTCAGTACAGTCAAACCTCGATAGATAGAACACCGATGGCTCGTTTACCATGGCTAATTCGAACTCCTTTTTGAGTCCCTACGAAATTCTTCCGACAGCTCAAGAAAACAAATATTTAGGGAAATTTTCTTATTTTATCACGAAATTGTATGTTGTGTGTACTCATTAGAATTGCCACATTGAGGCGATTCTAATGAGTACACTCAACATACATTTATTGTGTAGAAAATCGAAAAGATTTCCCTAAATTATCGCTATTTGCTTCCTGACCTGGTGCCATGATTAACCCTCAGTGGCTCGAACAACCCATATCCCGAATAAATTTCCATGGTCCCAAAGATGTTCGAGCCATTGAAGCTTGACTGTACTTGTTAGAACCCACAATCTATGGTTTCGAGCAGAAATAAGAAAAATAATGTATACCCCTGTAAACCCCAGTTTTACTATAAAAAGTGGGGGTTAAGGGGGTCAAAATTATATGGGCGTGTTTTCGTGATGAAAGGACTGCATGCACTTAATAGCTGTTCTGCTATTTTTACAAGAGAGACAAATCTTTATGACATCCAGGGCCCAGTTGTTCAAAGCTAACGATGTCTTTAGTTAACGATTCGTTAAAATTTATATCGAGTGATACGCAAAAATGCTGAATTTTTTTGCTGAAAAAATGTGAGTAGCTTTTGCAATGCAAAAGCTACTCACATTTTTTCAGCAAAAAATATCAGAATATTGTATATTGAATCCGCTAAAACAGTTAACGAAATGACCCTTAACGAGCTCGTTAAGCTAACGACGCTTTGAACAACTGGGCCCTGATTTCTTTCCTACCCAAAAGCTGTTTCCTTTGAAAGTGCATGAGAGAGAGAGAGAGCGAGAGAGAGAGAGAGAGAGAGAGAGAGAGAGAGAGAGAGAGAGAGAGAGAGAGTAAGGTTCCATTGATAAGGTCCCGAAAGTAGCAACGAGACAGGCCCGACCCTCTCTGAAAGTAGGTTGTTGGTTGGTTGGCTAGACTTTAACGGCCCAGACAACACTACTAAGTTCATGTCGAGACGGTCAGTTTACCTAACCACACTTTTCTGAGGCAGATATATAGTCCTGTAAGCAGTTTACCAGTACTTGTGCACATTTGTTTGCCAGAAACTGTCAACAGTCCTTCTAGAATCAGTGTAAGAAAGAGAATGACCGTAGAAAATAGGTCATGATCAATCTCCAAGAAGATATGCTGCCGGACCCGACGCGGATCGAACCCGCGACCTCCTGAGCACCAACTGGATGCGCATCCGACTAAGACACCGAAAATCCTGCCTCTGAAATAAGGCTGTTGTTTCACATAATTAGGTGTATTTCTTACATTCTATTTGCATTGTTTACACATGGCATCTGAAACTACATTAAATGTTTCAGTGAAAAGACAAAATTTGAATGTGGTTTTGATTATTTATCATTACGTCATTTGAATGCATAATTAGCATCGCCTTGAAAAAAAGTGTCTCCGACGCATCTGCGGATAGCGAGGGCCCTGATCAGACTGCGCATACGCGCAGTCTGATCAGAGCCTTCGCTGCCCGCTTTAGAATAACATGACTGTAGAAAATGATTCAATGTACATGTATTTCAAAGGCCCTTATTAGATTCTACTACTTCGTTGACTGATCAGGATTTGTTGCTCAACTAAGCCCCAAAGGTCCTATTTCACATGGTGCGGTTCGATAATACAAACCATACAAATGGAACTTACATGTAATACAGTATATAACACAACTGAGCCGGACAGAAACTTCTGTGCCCAGCGAAGACAGATCATCCTACGCACCCGAATCTGTGCAAGGCACCTTATGGGTAGCCGAGGACCAAAAACATATCCAGGCGGATAGCGAAGTCTTTGATCAGTCATCACAAATGAACAGGCTAACCCGAGTCTTCGCTGTGCGCAAGTGCAATCTAATAGGAAATACTGTAAATGGGACGTAATGAGATTTACGACATTAATTAATAACATGTATTGCTCTCTTATCAATGGAACCTTATTCTCTTTTCTCTCTCTTTCTCGCACAGATCATACGTTACATAATTATTCTGGCGTTGTGGAGTATCTGGTCAGATGATGATGATTTGGTGTTTTACGTCCCTTTCAACATTATTTAAGTCATATCGAAACGAAGGAAGTGTGATAATAAAGGATCTGTACCGAAAACACGCCTATTCAAATATATTGAAAATTTCACCACCAAAAACTGAATTTTTTCAAAAAAAAAAAAAAAAAAAAAATCTGATATTTTTATATATTCTGCTCAAAACATAGATTATGGGTACTCGTTAGAACCGCCTCGGCGAGGCGGTTCTAACGAGTACCCACAATCTATGTTTTTGAGCAGAATTAATAAAAATAATGTATACCCTATAAACTCCAGTTTTACTATATAAAAGTGGGGTTTAAGTGGGTCAAAATTATATAGATAGGTTTTCGTGATGCTTGCAATGAAGCGCCGTACAGCCATGAGTAGAATTCCGCCTCCAGCGGGTTTAAACCCTGGACCTCGTGATCCGGAGTCGGGAGCGCTAGCCATTGGACCAATCGGATAGACGGTAAGAGAACAGATGCCCGATTCCGGAAAAGTAAAACAGTACCACAAAAACTCTAAATATAAGAGCAGCTAATTACTTTATCTAACTTGTAAGAATGTGAACCCTAAAAATGCTGATCGCAGCTGCAGCAGACGCCATTCTGACGTTTATTTTCGGAGACAATAAGGCTTGACAATTCATGTGAATCGTCTGCCCAGCAGACGATTCACATGTAATGTCGTCTTATGTTTTCTAAACAATAATAATAATAATAAAAAAAGAATGTCGTCTACTACAATTTTGTTAGCGCTTTATGGGATAAACTTTTGACAACTCACAATTAATAATCAGTTCTTTACGTATTTTTAATACCTTGGACTGCTGTGTCTGCCCAAAGTATTCGGACAGATAGGCTGGAACAAAAGTGAAACCCCAGATTAGAATTCACAGAACGCGACATCTGATCAGGGTGTTCACCGTTTGAACCCCATCCAGTTGTTTTGAGCCATGTCAACAAATACTAAAATAATTTGTCCATATTTCATGATTAAGGACAAGAATAATAATGACTTTAAGTGTCCAAATATTTGAGTAAGTATGGCAATGTAACGCCTAGGTCAAGGCAATGTGGCATGTTGCTACAAGAAACTGAGTAAATGCGCTTTTATAATAGCTAGGTCAAGGAAAACCATGCTTATAGCTAGCATCTTCCGTAAACCGCATTGCGTTTGAGCGATGTAGCTTTACCAGTAGCAATACCAAGACAGTTCAGTCGGTACTCCATTCGTTTTGAGAGGAGAGTGTGATGGTGGTGGTCGTAGCGGGGCGGGTTTATAGAGTTCGAATCGACTGCTCATGCAGCCTTTTTTTTTTTTTTTTTTTTTTTGTTTCTCTTCTGTACCAAGCTACTTTGTGTTTTTGTGAATGCTGCTTCCAGGGCAGTGAAGTAACGTCATACTTTTGATTATTTCCTTCAAGTTTGCATGAGTGACTGACTGTTTATGTGCGCGTGTGTGACTTTTTTTGTGCCACTTCTAGAAACCTTGACTTTAAGGACAACAGTCTTCGAAACATTTATAAGTCAATTTTGGGGAACCAACCACATCCAATATAAGAACAAAATCACCAGCTAGCGTGCGTGCATCAACACACAATCTGGATGCTTAAATATCTTGGATTGTAGAATACTTAAATACATGTATTGTGACAGGAAGGGAACAATTAAAGCCTGGTATGTGTATGATTTGCTTGCATGCTCTTTGCTGCACACAGACGCTCTATATAAACGTACCGGAGAAATTATTGAGGAGGATTATTTGATGATAATTCTGGGATAATTTTTATTATTTCTTCATAAAAACATATGTTGTGGGTACTCATTAGAAGCGCCTCGGTGAGGCGCTTCTAATGAGTACCCACAACATATGTTTTCATGGAGAACTAGATAAAATTATCCCATAATTATCACCCAATACTCCTCCTTAATTCCTCTGCGCACCATTATGTTGCCTTATAGACATCGTATATATCCCAAGTATTCGAACACCCGTACACCTTACAATGTACCATGCCTCTCCTAAAATTTGAACAAGTCCATATGACTAGGCGATGTGTCTTAAAATATTGAACGAGTGGCAAACAGCGTTTACCGCATTCTGCGGCGTCTGATCTGCGTAGACGCTGTTTTCTCAGGACTGACTGTCCAATACTTAGGGTAAACATGGTATATGTCTTCGTCTTAAAGCTTAGCATGCTGCGTAAAACTTTCAGCAGACAATTTGGAATATGTTTCTTAGTTTCTGCAGAAAACAGAATAAGACACTTCATGCAAATTGTCTCCATTTGCATGAAACGTCACAGCCTGTTATATTGGAAAATATATCGTCAATGTCAATTTGCTTATGGATAGAGTCATACAGAAATTATTTAAAATGGTGTGCATCAAACGTTTCATGGTACAAATGCTCAGCTACTAGAAGCGGTCACGAACTTTTCACCACCCCACCCCACCCCACCCCCACCCCACCAAAAAAAAAAAAAAAAAAAAAAAAAAAAAAAATGTCAGTGCCGTAAAGCTTTGAATGTGTTTGTTACAATTTTTTTTATTTGTATTTAGCTATATTTTGGTTACTTAGTGTGAATACAAATGTACGCCAGTCTGATTCAACGACTTCAACGATAATTCCTGTCAAAATCCGTTAAACAGACATCTCGATAAGGGGTTAAAATGTATGTTTGTGCGACGTCAGACGCTCCAAAAAGGTTTAAAGATTTTATGTTGGCGCTCGTTATTACGTATAGGGATCCAGGGAAAAACGTTTGCCATCACTTTGCACTTCTAAACACAGCCGAGGTCTCAGCCAATCGTTTTTGAGAAACAAAAAAGGATACACATTTTATGCCATAAGCTAACAGAGACGATTCACATAAGCTTGTACAACTGTGCAGTCTGGTGCAGAACTGCTCTGTCCGCATACAGATCTGACAGACCTAGCCCTGGTCACCTGCACGGACATACGAGATGTTTCTTGATGATGATATGATTTGACTAAGGGTATCATAGTAATGGAGCGCACAAGGATTTCTACCGATTTCTGCTTCAGGTGAGATGACTACATAATGAAGTGAGAGTTGTCTCTCTTGCATGCGACACGCCTACTGTTCTTCCTCTTCATCTCCGCCAAATATTATCAAATTATCTCAAACAGAATGGGAGATACGGCCCGCACAAGATTTCGGCTTCAGGTGAGATAACTACATAACGGCGACAGTGAGAGTTGTCTCTCTTGCATGCGACCGCCTACTGGTCCTCCTCTTCATTCCTGTCAAATATTATCAAATATTGTCTAAGGGTATCAAAATTACGGAGCGCACAACGATGCGTCTACGGACGGACGCCATGCTGATCGCTATATCCCCCGAACCTATCGGTGAGGGGATCAAAACGTATCCAAGCGGATAGCGAAGACTTTGATCAGACATCACAAATGAACAGGGCCCAGTTGTTCAAAGCGTTTTTAGCTTAACGAGCTCGTTAAGGGTCGTTTCGTTAACTGAATTAGCAGATTCAATATACAATATTCTGATTTTTTTTGCTGAAAAAATGTGAGTAGCTTTTGCACTGCAAAAGCTACTCACATTTTTTCAGCAAAAAATTTCAGCATATTTGTGTATCACTGGATGTAAATTTTAACAAATCGTTAACTAACGACGTCGTTAGCTTTGAACAACTGGGCCCAGGCTAATTTGAGTCTTCGCTGGGCTCAAGTGCAATCTTATAGTATTAACTGTAAATGGGACGTAATGAGATGTATGAGAATAATATGTTTTGCTCTCTTTCTCAATCATGAGTGTATTTTTGCCTCATGCGGGAGTTGAACCCGAAGCCTTGTGATCTGAAGTCGGGAGCGCAAACCACTATGCCACTCAGACGGGTAGCGAACAGGAATATGAATAAGATTGGCCCTGGGCAGACACGGAGCAGATGTATTCAAGTTGTACATGGTCAGTATGTAACCTGGGTGGCCTCAGCTATCACGGGACTGAAACCATGCTCAATAAATTAAGATGCAACGCCCACTTCTAATTTCCAGCTAATCAGATTACTTTGATCCTTTTTGATAGAAATTCGCATACTTGACGACAAACAGTGCAGATCCGGATCTACACTGTTTGCTAATACAGGGCATGTCGTGTTCAGCAAGAGAAGGGTTAAGTTATGTGTATTATTTTTTTTTACATGATCCAGTTATCCGTATGATAGAAAAGGTATTCACCGAACTTTAGCGAGCTGAATATATTCACCGAACTTTAGCGAGCTGAATTTTAATATTGTCGGACGACAGGTTAATTTAGTTTCTTATCCTACAATAAATATGGATTCGACTTCTGATTTTTTTTAGATGACCTGAAAGATATGCCAAGCCCTAGGCTCTTGGAAAACTAAAATAAGTAATGATGAGCTGTCCGTTTCCTATTAATTCGCTTGGAGACATAAATCAATTTTTATTGCGCAAAAGTAATTCGATTCGTCTGACCTACGTACGGCTAAAATTAGAAATCGGACTTTCCCTCAGTGTTTGCAAACAAAATTCTGTGCCCATTGTAAACTGTAAATCTGTGGAAAATTACAGTTTTTTTTCTGCTTTTTCACGGAATACCACCAACCTATATTCTCAAAATAGGCATGCTACATCACGAAGACACGTCTATACAATTTTGACCCCTGAAACCCCACTTTTACATAGTAAAACTGGGGTTTACAGGGGTATACATTATTTTTTTTTTATTTCTGCTCATAACATAGATTATGGGTACTCGTTAGAACCGCCTCACCAAGGCGGTTCTAACGAGTACCCACAATGTATGTTTTGAGCAGAAATATAAAAAATATCAGAATTTTTTTACTGAAAATTTTCCCGTATTTGATTGTAAAATTTTCAATATATTTGAATAGGCGTGTTTTCGTAATGATATGTCGATCATGAAGTAGCTTGAAAAAGGAGAGGTCGAAAGGTCTAAAATGATATGTTAGTGTATACTTTACCATTACGAAAACATGCCTATTCAGATTTACTGAAAATTTTATCACCAAAAAAATGAAAATTTTCAGAAAAAAAAATCGTATATATTTCATATTTCTGCTCAAAACATAGATTGTGGGTACGCGTTAGAACCGCCTCGGCAAGGCGGTTTTAACAAATCATTTCATGAACTAATGCAGGTGATGAATTCGCTAGGGGAGCGTGGGAGGGGGTCAGGCGAGAGGATTGGGGAGAGAAAGGTAGCTTAACAAAGAAAGCGTTCAGATACTTAGACCGTATGAAACTGTTTGTCACAAACTATTTACATCACTTGAACTATTATTGTTATTATTATTATTATTATTTATTTATTTACTATATAAAAATACAGACTGTGTTATGTCTTATAAATGTTTTGGGAAAATTCAAAATGCATCTTGCTTATAGTAAAATAAGTCTGGCTCGAAGATCCATATACAGAGGGGCGGTCAGAAAGTATCCGGACTTTTCATGCTCCTGTCTTTCCATGGACAGCTACCTTCGCAGAAAACTACATTTTATCGCCTATAAATCGGCAGAGGGGCAGTCGGAAAGTATCCGGACTTTTCATGCGCCTGTCTTTCCATGGACAGCTACCTTCGCAGAAAACTACATTTTTGTCGCCCCTGCTTGAAGCAGGGAGCGACATAGGTGTCCGCTTTTTCCATCTGTTCATCCGTCCGTCTGTTCGTCCGTTCGTCCGTCTGTTCACATTTATGTCGAAGTTCGACATTTACGTCAAAGTTACTATTCTAATCAACTACAAGACTAAACAACCATCCAATCTTTCATGTAACATCTCCCTGACCTCCCGACTTTGCGACATAGGCGTCCGCTTTTCCGTTCGTCCGTCCGTTCGTCCGCCCGTCTGTCAACATTTATGTCGAAGTTCGACATTTACGTCAGTTAGTATTCTAATCAACTACAAGACTAAACAACCATCAAACATTGCATGAAATATCTCCCTGACCTCCTGACTTTGCGTTATAAGCGTTCGCTTTTCCGTTCGTCCGTCCGTCTGTCAACATTTATGTAGAAGTTCAACATTAATTCTAATCAACTACAAGACTAAACACCATCAAACCTTGCATGAAACATCTCCCTGACCTCCTAACTTTGCGATATAGGCATCCGCTTTTCCGTTTGTCCGTCCGTCAACATTTATGTCGAAGTTCGACATTTACGTCAATGTTAGTATTCTAATCACCTACAAGACTAAACAACCATCAAACCTTGCATGAAACATCTCCCTAACCTCCTGACTTTGCGTTATAGGCGTCCGCTTTTCCGTTCATCCGTCCGTTTGTTCGTCCGTCCGTCTGTCAACATTTATGCCGGTTCGACATTTACGTCAAAGTTAGTATTCTAATCAACAACAAGACTAAACAACCATCAAACCTTGCATGAAACATCTCCCTGACGTCCCGACTTGACAGGTACTTGACCTGGTGACCTTGGCCTATATTTCGCGCTTCAGTGACTTTGATACAACTTTTGTCGACGTTCCAGATCTTCTCAACTATAAGGCCTACCACCACCAAACCTTGCATAGTGCTTCTCCTAGATGTACTGACTCGGCAGGTACCTTGACCCAGTGACCTTGACCTATATTTTGCGCTCCAGTGACTATGACACATTTTTACGTCGACGTTCCATATCTCCTCAACTACAAGGCCTACAACCACCAACTCTTGCATAGTGCTTCTCCTCAATGTACGGACTCTGTAGAAACCTCGACTCAGTGACCTTGACCTATATTTCGCGCTCCAGTGACTTTTACACATTTTACGTTGACGTTCCATATCTCCTCAACTATAAGGCCTACAATCACCAGACCTTGCATAGTGCTTTTCCTCGATGTATTGACTCGGTTGGTACCTTAACCCAGTGACCTTGACCTACATTTTGTGCTCCAGTGACTTTGACACATTTTACGTCGACGTTCAATATCTCCTTAAAATATAAGGCCTACAACAACCAAACCTTGCATAGTGCTTCTCCTCAATTTACTGATTCGGAAGGTTCTTTGACCCGGTGACCTTAACCTATATATCGCGCTGCAGTGACTTTGAAGCATTTTACATCGACGTTCGATATCTCCTCAACTATAAGGCCTACATCCGCAAAACCTTGCATAGTGCTTCCCCTCAATGTACGGCTTTTGCAGGTACCTTGATCCGGTGACCTTGTCTTATATTTCGTGCTCCAGTGACTTTGACACATTTAACGTCGACGTTCGGTATCTCCTCAACTATAAAGCCTACAACCACCAAATCTTACATAGTGCTTCTTCTGTATGTAGTAACTCGGCAGATACCTTGACCCAGTGACCGTGACCTATATTTCGCGCTGCAGTGACTTTGACACATATTACGTCGACATTCCATATCTCCTCAACTATAAGACCTACAACCACCAAACATTGCATACTGCTTCACCTCCATGTACTGACTCGGCAGGTACAATGAATTGGTGATTTTGACCTATTTCACGCTCCAGTGACGTTGACACATTTTACGTCAACGTTCGACATCTCCTCAACTATAAGGCCTACAACCACCATATCTTGCACAGTGCTTCTCCTCGATGTACTGACTTGGCAAGTACCTTGTCCCGGTGACCTTGACATACATTTCAAGCTCCGGTGACGTTTACACATTTTACGTCGATGTTCCATTATCATTGAGCTGTTTAATACAAAAAGTCAGTGCAGCATACTGTGCTGGAGATATAGCCATTAGAGGGAATGGCACTGGCCGGGAATATATGTGCCCCACTGGGCAATTTGTCTACAGTTTCTTTTAACCCAGTTTTCCAACTAAGTACTGCTAAGAATGAAATAAACTTATTTTATAACCACAGTCTGATTGTGACTCCTGTGACTTTTGCCCCAGCAGGTGCGACGTCACTTTCGCGGAATTCTTGTATCGCCTATAAATCGGCCAGATTATTTTCTGTGAGAGCGAGTACACAATAAGTTTTTAGCTTTTGATAAAAAAAGGGCTACCATTGACTCTAAGCTGGAGGAACAGAGATCTGTAATAAAAATTCCTGCTTTTAGATGGTGAAAACTTTGCCATATTTTTCAAAGGTCGCAGAAAAGTTTTTCGAAAACCTGCATATCCCGTTAAATCTTTTATAGCTGGATTTCAAGGATTATGGAGGACAACAAAAGCGTAAGAGACTAGGCTAGGCCATGGAGGCCAGCTGAGGCAGTGACTCCTATGATGGTGACGAATATTGAGGATTTTGTCAACCATTTCGAAAACACGCCTATTCAAATATACTGAAAAATTCACCACCAAAAACTGAAAGTTTCCGGATAAAATTTCTGATATTTTTCATATTTCTGCTAAAAACAGATATTGTGGGTACTCGTTAGAACCGCCTCGTGAGGCGGTTCTAACGAGTACCCACAATCTGTGTTTTTGAGCAGAAATAAGAAAAATAATGTATACCCCTGTAAACCCCGTTTTACTATATAAAAGTGGGGTTTAAGTGGGTCAAATTATATAGGTATGTTTTCGTGATGAACACCGCAGAGTGACATTGTAGGAGGTACATATTACTAATCAGTTTAGCATCGGTAAAGCATCGATACATCCGATTGTACAGTGAATCCTCGTTACAACGACAGCGTTTGTTTCAAAAGATGTTGCCATTAAAATGAATTTGTTGTTGCAAAGAATCCTTAATGGACAGAATAATATGTAAGAAAGACTTTGTTTTAATCTTTTTCTTCACAGAACATATGTTTTGGATATTTGTTTAAATCGCCTCAATGAGGCGATTCTAATAAATAAAACATATGTTGCTTGAATTTTATGCAATATTCTTGCATAATTTCTCATTTACTGTCACCTCTTTAGCGAAAGTTTCGTGATATTCAAATTGTTATTATAACGAATTTTGTCGTTGTACCGAGTGCCAGTATAAAGGAGATTGACTACACGAAAAAATAGGAAAGAGTAAGGTAAGTCATCACGAAAACACGCCTATATAATATTGAGCCCCTTAAACCCCCCTTTTATATAGTAAACCTGGGGTTTACAGGGGTATACATTATTTTTCTTATTTCTGCTCAAAAACATAGATTGTTGGCCGAGGCGGTTCTAACGAGTACCCATAATCTATGTTTTAAGCAGAAATAAGAAAATTATCAGAGTTTTTTATCTGAAAATTTTCAGTTTTTGGACGTGAAATTTTCTATATACTTGAATAGGCGTGTTTTCGTAATGTGCTGGAACGGTGCCGAAACAGCTGACAGAAGACCACAATGCATCAGGAGTGACCAGAGCAAAAGACTATTTGGGGTGTTTTAACCATGGTTTTGAACAGTATTGTCACTGAGCATGAATTGGAGGTTCATTATGCTGAACCTGAAACAAAAGATAAGCCAAAGTAGTGGAAACGAATTGGTTCCATTACAAAAACAAGCCTATTTAAATATAAAGAAAATTTCACCTCCAAAAACTGAAAATTTTCAGATAAAAAACTCTGATGTTTTTCATATTTCTGCTCAAAACATAGATTGTGGGTACTCGTTAGAACCGCCTCAGCGAGGCGGTTCTAACGAGTACCCACAATCTATGTTTTTGAGCAGAAATAAGAAAAATAATGTATACCCCTGTAAATCCCAGTTTTACTATATAAAAGTGGGGTTTTAGGGGGGTCAAAATTATATAGGCGTGTTTTCGTTATGCCCACCTCCCAAGAAGTTTAAGCTGTCTCCATCTGCCGGAAAGGTTATGGTGGTTACTTTTTGGGATTCACGTGGAATTATACTGACTCATTTCATGTAAAAAGGTCGAACTGTGACTGCTAGATACTATTCAGAAGAAATTTTGAGAAAAAAAAAAAAAATCAAAGAAAAAATGAAAAGTTGTGTCCCAGGGTAACTTAGAAAAAATGTCCTTCTTTTGCATGTCAATGCCCCCTCCCATACGGCCCCATCTACAGTAGAACTCATCGATCCCTTCCAATGGCCATTGTTGTCCACTCCTTCCCGGTCCATTCCCTCCAGTGGCAAATATTGTCGCACTGACAGTACTGTTTCCAGAGCTGGCAAAAAAAAAAAAAAAAAAAAAAAAAAAAAGGACCAGGACGGCTTTGATTTCAACTGCAAAGCGATACCTCAGTAGTAGTTCTACTCCACTGCTTGCAGAGGAAATTACAAATCGAGGGCTGATCGCAAGACTGTAGCAAATCAGATGGTTGTTTTTCCCAATATTTAGTCTCCTCACCATGAAGGTGTTATGAAGATACAACATATCTTTCTGTAAACAATGGAAATTTAGGTGCCATTGCTCGTATGAGCAATGGCACCTAAATTTCCATTGTTTACAAAAGGTCAAATTTGCCCCTAAACAAGGGTTTCAAACAATATGTTTGAGTTACTACAGTCTTGCGCTCAATCCTCGAAATGTTCCCACGAATGTGACATAAAGGTATAAGCGTAGGTGGGAAATACTTTGAAAAAGAATAAAAAGAATGTTTGGGAAAAAAAAATTAATGATTTTTGAGAAAGAGCAAACCGTCAGGTTATTTTCCGACCGCCCTCGTATTTGCGCTGAAAGCAACTTGGAACAAAAACTGAAGTAGTTTCAGACAAAATGCTTTTTGCACAGATGCAGTTTTACATGAAAATTCCCAGCGGGCACACAGTGTTGAAACAATATAATTTCAACGTTGAAACAACATCGTTTTAGCGTTGATTCAAAGTTGATGACGTTTCATCAACGTTGAAACGACGTTGTTTTCACGTTATGTGTCTATTAGGTTGAGCTGTGGCCTTTAAACAATAGAACCGTAAAAAGTTTGTTTTTATTGTTGTTTTTTTTCTTTCATTTATTTATTTCACAACATGTACGCAAATAATGTCATTGACAAAAGGTTTAAATTACCAGTTAAAAGTTTGCTGCAGGTAAAACCACATTTTACGCATGCTCAGGACATAGTTCATTCAGTATTTTTCCATTTTCAAAAGCAAGAAATGTAAACAGAATGAAATTCGATAGTGAAACATAGTGAGTCAATGTGGTAATGAGTTCAAACTTAAAATTCCGGGTATATAGTGATTCCTATGGCATACTGACCTGATTTTATACAGTACAAAACGCAGCTGTACAGTTGCTAGCCCAAATGATTTAACAATTGTTGGTCAGTACCCAGATCTACTTAAATCTATATCGTACCGTTATCGGCCCGACAAGAGTCAATATGGGCCGATAGAGGTCCAATACAAATGTCTGTATAATGTAGCTGGATAGATTTTAAAAGGACTGACTCTTCAGAGTTCAAAACAGAAAACAGCGGAAGTCTTGCGTTTAGCCAGACAGTTAACAGTTTACAGGGGGCTTGATAAGGAGAAGTATTTGATGATAATTCTAGGATAATTTTCTCCAGTTCTCCATAAAAACATATGTTGTGGGTACTCATTAGAAGCGCCTCGGCGAGGCGCTTCTAATGAATACCCACAACATATGTTTTTATGGAGAAATAAGAAAAATTATCCCAGAATTATCACCTGATACTCCTCCTTAACAAGTCTTCTGGAACTTTAATTAGTTTTGACCGCTTAGGCCTCATCAGTGACCCTTATACAGCCATTATGTCTTACAACCATAAGTTTCTGAAGTGCTTGAATTTAGGCAATTCCTTTTCTTAGCAAATAGGGATGTAATGTACTCATAATTCAAGTAAAAGGAAGGCAGACAGTGTAGATCCTGACTAGCCGCTTCGTGTCGTCTCATCTGTATCTACACTGCTTGTAATAGTGTCTGTGTGGGAAGTGGTGGTTGCTGGAGTGTGCAGGTGGGGTAGGGGTAGGGGGTAGGGGGTAGGGGCGGGAGCTGAAAGGTTGTAAGTATAATACGATGCACCATATTTACCCTAAGTATTCGGAGAACAAATCCATTTTATACCTTCCATCACGAAAACATGCCTATATAATTTTGACCCCCTTAAACCCAACTTTTATATAGTAAAACTGGGGTTTATAGGGGTATAAATTATTTTCCTTATTTCTGATCAAAAACATAGATTATGGGTACTCGTTAGAACCGCCTCGCCGAGGCGGTTCTAACGAGTACCCACAATCTATGTTTTGAGCAGAAATATGAAAAATATCAGAGTTTTTTATCTGAAAATTTTCAGCATTTGGAGGTGAAATTTTCTATATATTTGAATAGGCATGTTTTCGTAACGGGTGAGTCTAAAAGACTGTTGAATGTGCGGCAAACAATGAAGACCCTGATCAGATGTCGCGATGTGCGGCGTATGATCTGGGTCTACATAGCTTGCTCAGGCCTGTCTGTCCCAATATTACCTATAACGTTTGTAGGATAATTTAATTTCGGGGAAAAGCTAAAGTTTTAACATATATTTATAGAGAAGACCAGTCAAATGACAGGAATACCCCTATATGTACTGTAAATAACCTAAAATATTTGGACATCCTTGCCACTCTCAGGGCTAATTCAGCAGACGACAAATTGGTTATATTTGTCTTAATTTTTGCAGAAAATAGGCTTTGACAATGTCATGCAAATTGTCTCCTATGGAGACAATTTGCATGAGATGTCAAAGCCTATGTTCTGGGAAAAGTAAGATATTTCAAAATGTCGTCTGCTGAACTTCTGTACCCAGAATGCAGTGCAATAATCTAGATCCAGCTGAGACTAATCATAACGAGTCGTCTCATCTGGATCTGCACTGTTTGTCATTCTTTTTATGTTTTGACGAACATTTCTTTTTGCAATAGTGGACATCTCCCTATTCAAAGATGGAAGAATCCACTTCAGAAATGCAAGGTCGAAAGGGTCATCACGAAAACATACATGTACCTATATAATTTTGACCCCCTTAAACCCCCACTTTTATATAGTAAAACTGGGGTTCACAGGGGTATACATTATTTGCCTTATTTCTGCTTAAAAACATGGATTGTGGGTACTCGTTAGAACCGCCTCGGCGAGGCGGTTCTAACGAGTACCCACAATCTATGTTTTAAGCAGAAATATGAAAACTATCAGAATTTTTATCGGAAAACTTACAATTTTTGGTGGTGAAATTTTCAATATATTTGAATAGGCGTGTTTGCGTAATGTTAAACAAGCCCATTTGAGTACATATGTGGGTTTCTTCGACCTGACGGCGGGAACTGATCAATTTATCTCTTTTGGTTCAACCTGATTGAGTTCACAAGTATCTGTTTAGACTGGCTCCAGTCTCCAGTGACTAAATATTTCTTTCATAATCCTGTTTGATAAGCGACTAAAATAAAACCAAACAAATATCATGACTATAAAGGTTGGTCAATGGAGACTCTAGTGACTAGCCTCTTTTGTCAAGATGTTATTTTTGGTTTTAATTTAGTGGATTATTAAACAAGATTATAAGAAAAAAATAGTCACTGGAGACTGGAGCCAGTCTAGTATCTGTTTTGTAGAAGTGCAAATCTCATAAAAAGCTGAGCCACTCCACAAGAAAATCTACCTTATATATTCAAAAATTTAGTAGAGATCCGGATCAGCTAGCTAAGCCTAATCAGGACCTTTGTAAACTTCGATATACTATAGCAGCCTGGTTCAGAAAGCGGACAGTGAAGGCCCTGATCAGACTGCGCGTGCGCAGTCTGATCAGGGCCTTCACTGTCCGCATTTGCACCGAAGGCAAATTGCATATTACGAGGCTCAATTAACTACCGGGAAATTCTGCCTGAGTACGAACAAACTATTTGGGGATTTCTGGAATGACTTTTACTGTATTTCGCAATAAATTACATATACTTGTTTTATCATGGGAATCAATATATCCCCAGGCAGTAAATACGGATCTGCATGCATGCATAGAGTCGGCAATTGAGAAGTTCAGCTAACATTGACAAGAAAATCTATTTTAAATATGCATTCTAAACTATATGCTTTTCACTGAGATGTATAATTCAGTCGTTTTTTTTTCTTAAGAATATTAGCAGATGAGCTACATCTTAGTCCAATATATATATATATATATATATATATATATATATATATATATATATATATATATATATATATATATATATATATATATATATATATATATATATATATATATATATATAGTCGACTCTCGTTATCTCGAATTCCAAGGGACTCTCTGAAATACTTCGAGATATCCGTACTTCGACATATCAGATTTGCAGAATTGAGAAAAAAACTAATTTGATTAACCACATTTAACAAATATATATGTAATTGGACTTGAAGTTAGAGATATATTGAAAATATTGTGGAAAAGAGGAGAAATTGCTCCTGAGGAGCAATTTCTCCTCTTTTCCACAATATTTTTTACATGTTGTTAATTTTTCATGTTTAGGCAGGGACCAGATTTTCACTTCGAGATAAGCGGTTATTCGAGATAAGCTTGGTCGAGATAGCGAGAGTCAACTGTATATACATTTAGTCCAGTATTTCACTGGAAATCTTGTTAATGAACTTCCTTTGAAATTTTCCGAGATTGGGATCATGAAAATGAAATTTCTGCTTACAAGGGCATCCTAATGGTGGCGGTGTTGTTCTGGTGTTTTACTCCCGGGGACAGGATAGGAATATGCCGCTGGGGCTCTGCAAAATGTACCCTTATTTATATTTTTTTTAAATGACAAACGAAAACAAAACAAAAAACAAAACAAAAAAACAAAAAACAAAAAAAAAAAAACTTATTACACAAAAAAACTGCCATAGACAGCACCAGTTTTCATTTAAAACTGATTATAACAAAACTTCGAAGACTCGAACAAATATGGCCCATTTACCGTGGCTGATTCAAACTCGTGTTTGAGTCCCTAGGAACTTCTACCGACAGCTCAAAACAACAAAAAAACAAACAAACAAAAACATAAACAACAACAAAAAAACAACAAACAAACAAAAAACAACAACAACAACAAAAAAAAACAACAACAAAAAAACAAACAATAAAAAAACAACAACAACAAAAAAAACAACAACAAAAAAAACTACAAAAAACCAACAAAAAAACAACAACAACAACACAAAAAACAAAACAAAAAAAACAAACAAAGAAAACACAAAAAAAAAAAAAAAAAAAACAACAACAAATATTTAGGGATATTTTAGGGGCATTTCCCTATTTCATCTTGAAAAAAAAAATGTGTCATTAAGCGATTCTAATGAGTACTCAAACATACCATTATTTTATAGAAGGTCGCAAACAATTTCCATAAATTCTCCCTGACCCGGTGCTATGATTAACCTTCAGAGGCTCGAACTACCCAGTATAGCCAAGGCTGGCTAATCTGAGCTGAAAAGATAATCGATTATCAGTCCTGCCATTGTGATCGGTAATCGATTAGTGATCGCTGAAGATTTGATCATAATTTTACTTATTTGAGAATGACCCTTTCATATGTTATACTTAATTGTATGTATTTTGTCAGACAGGTCTGAGCAACAAACAGTGTAGACCCAGATGAGACGCCGCAAACGCGGCGTCTCATCAGGGTCTACACTGACTGCCGCCCACCCAGCTATTTTAGACACATCAGTGGGTACTAAATTGGACTTGTTCAAATTTTAGATAAAGTATGGTAAGGAGTGGAGTGTCTGAATACTATGGGTAAAAACGGTAAAGTAACAAATACAGAAGTCAAATGTTTGATTATTAGTAAATCTTTAATCATAGTCATTTTTGTGGAATTATCGATCAATTAATCGATTATCCGATTAATCGCGCCAGCCTTATCTACAACATTGCCCATGGTCCCAACGATGCTCGAACCACTGACGTTCGACTTTTATCATATATCGAGAATAGAATTATTTTGTGAGAATTAGTATCATTCGTGTTTGTGTTTCGAGTATTCAATACCTGAGCCAAAGAAGCCAAAACGATAAATACAGTCAACCGTCTTTATACCTACAATCGATACACCGACAAAATTTGTCATAATGATAATTTGACTGGCAAGAAACCTTAGATCAAAAGGTAACAGTTAATAAAAAATTATGTAAGAATATTGTATTCAATACTTCAAGAAACATATGTTTTGAATATTTTTAGACTCTAACAAATATCCAAAACATATGTTCTGTGAGGACATAAAAATAAAACAAGGTTTTTCTTACATAAAAATTTGCTCTTAAGGAATTTTTAACAACAGCAAATTCATTTTAATGATATCATCGTTGTAACGAGGGTTCACTATACCTTACTATCTCAGACTCTGACCGGGATAAATACCAGATCTGGTGAAATTTGGGACCCAAGACAATAGTACCAGATCTGGTGAAATTGGGATCCAGACAATAATATCAAATCTGGAGAATTTGGCACCCAAGGCAATAATACCAGATCTGGTGAAATTGGGACCCAAGACAATAATACCAGATCTGGTGAAATTGGAAACCAAGACAATGATACCAGATCTAGTGTAACTAGGATCCAAGCCAATAATACCAGATCTGGTGAAATTGGGACCAAAGACAATAATACCAGATCTGGTGAAATTAGGACCATAGACAATAATACCTGATCTAGTGAAATTGGGACCCAAGAGAGTAATACCAGAGTTGGTGAAATTGGGACCCAAGACAATTATACCAGATCTGATGAAATTGGGACCATAGACAAATACTAGAGCTAGTGAAGTTGGGACCCAAGACAATAATATCAGATCTGGTGAAATCGGGACCGGACTCAAGACAGTAATACCAGATCTGTTAAAATATTGGGACCATAGACAATAATAATACAATATCTGGTGAAACTGATAACCTCACCCACCCCACCCCACCATATACATACACACACAAAAATAAAACAAAACAAAAAAAAAAAAAAAAAAAAGAAAAAAAGAAAAACAAACATATTAACAGCCTGAAATTTTGAAATTTTACCAGAAATGCTGAAATATTTCATAAACCAGCTGGAACATCCCCGCATAAAGAGGGCCTTCCTTACAATGGTAGTATTTGTTTCCAAAGGTTATGCCATTAAAATGGAATTGTTGTTATAAAGAATCCTTAAACGCAGTAGAACGATATGTTAAAAGGGTTTGATTATTCTTATGTTCTCGTAGAATATAAGTTTTGGATATTTGCTAGAATCGACTGAACGAGGCGATTCTAACAACTATCCAAAACAATTCATTTTTTTTTGCATAATTTCAGATTAGTCGTTACCTCTTGAGCGAAGGTTTCGTGCCGGTCAATTTATTGTTATAAGAACTTTTGTCGTTGTTTCGAGAGTTGGTATTAAAAGGGTTGGTTTGTACCTTTATATCAATGATTACGGACGTTTTAAACCGTATTTTCTTATATTGCAAGTCAACGCAGCATGTTTTATGCATGTCTTGGTACAACCTTGAATTCAAGGACTATCTATGTGTGTGTACTTAGTGTCAACTTATAACATCTCCGTCTCTCTGTCTACTGGGCACAGCATTTCCTATTAGATTACATGTGTGCCCAGCGAACACTCAGACCAGCCTGCGCATCCGCTTTAGATCCATGGCCACCCACAGACTCTGATCAGACTGCGCGGATGTCCCGGCTGATCTGAGTATCCGCTGGACGCATATGCAGTCACTGTCCGCTTTCTGAACCAGACTGCTTTAGAGTATATCGATCTTCACAAGGGACCTGATCAAGCTTAGCTAGCTAATCCGGATCTCTCTGACAAACTGTTTGAATAAATAAGGTAGATTTTCTTGTGGAGTGGCTCAGCTATTTATGAGATTTGCACTTCTACAAAACAGATACTAGACTGGCTCCAGTCTCCAGTGACTATTTTTTTTCTTATAATCTTGTTTAATAATCCACTAAATTAAAACCAAAAATAACATCTTGACAAAAGAGGCTGGTCACTAGAGTCTCTGTCTTGATATTTCGCGCAGTCTGGTCGGGGCCTTCATTCTCCGCTAAGAGAATCATTGGGTACTATACAATGTATATTGGTTCAAATGAGAGCAAATGCCCAGATGAGAGTTTGCGCATGTGCAGTACGATGTGAATCTGCACATTTTGCGCATGCTCTAAGGCACTCTCTCACTTGAAGCAGCCCATATATTGCACCACATTTTAAAATGATTTAGCAAAATTCAAAACAAACTATTTCACAATGTTAACACAATGTTTCTTCTTTACAAGAGGGCCATGATGGCCCTGTAACGCTCACCTGAGCAACATAGCACTTTGAGAGCCTGATCTAGAACTGATCAAGGCAAACATTCTGATCAAAGTTCAAAATGATTATATTAACAAGTAAGACAATGTAGCATGTCTAATGGACTGTGAAATAAAGGTCAAGGTCAAATATGGATGACTGCACTCAAGAGGCCATGCTAAGATGTATGCATGTACTCTCGGGGGCGGGGGCGGGGGGGGGGGGGGTAACTTAGGGGTAATTTTGGTACGGGTGTGCGTTCCAGTATTTCAAAACCTACCCCATTCATATACCTGGCCTTCAAAAAAACGGACCCATTCATATACTTGATCATCCAAAATGTTGACCTATTCATATACTGCCCTTTGATTTTTTGTACCCATTTTTTGCTTGTTATTGCACAAATATCACAGTCAATTCATGTAATATCAAGAGGATAAGCAGCCTCGAAAAATCTCCGAGCGAAAAATATGTGCATATACCATGCAGGATGTCAGAAAAATAGGGCCTTTCACATAGAAATCCAGAAAAATCGGGCCATTCATATACTTTTTGTTGAAAAAAGGGGGCCAATCATATACCTGGCAGCGCTGAAAAAGGGGGCTATTCGGCACGCACATCCGTACTGTGCCATATATAGGAAGTTACCCCCCCCCCCCCCCGGCCCCCCCCCCCCCTCCCCGAGCATGTACTAAATATCACTGGCTGTAGGACCAATAGTTACTGAGAAACTGACCTAAACACAAACACTTCACAAGTACCAAATATCACTCTGTAGGACCAATAATTACTGAGAAATTGACCTAAATGGAAAAACTAAAGAGAGTCACTGGACAGAAAACTATACATCACCTTGAAATCATCAAGACAAACATTTTGAGGAAGATTCATGATCACTTCAAAAATGTGACCGCTAGAGCATCAACAAGGTTTTCCTTTGATTTGGCCAGGTGAACTAGTTTTTGATATCAAGTGACCCAGTTTTAAACTAGACCTAGAAATCATCAAGACAAACATTTTGAGCAATATTTATGATGATTATTTAAAAAATGTGACCTCTGGAGTGTTAACAGTTTTCTGCTGATTTGGCTAGGTCACCTAGTTTTTGACCCCATGTGACCCAGTTTCAAACTTGACCTAGAAATCGTCAAGACAAACATTTTGAGCAGGATGATTGCTTCAAAAATGTGACCGCTAGAGTGTTAACAAGGTTTGCTGCTGATTTGGCCAGGTGACTTAGTTTTTGACCCCAAGTGACCCAGTTTCAAACTTGACCTAGAAATCGTCAAGACAAACATGTTGAGTAAGATTCATGATGATTGCTTGAAAATGTGACCACTAGAGTGTTAACAAGGTTTTCTGCTGATCTGGCCAGGTGACCTAGTTTTTGACCAAAGGTGACCCAGTTTCGAACCTGACCTAAAAATCATCAAGACAAACATTTTGAGCAAGATTCATGATGATTGCTTAAAAATGTGAACACTAGAGTGTTAACAAGGTTTTCTGCTGATTTGGCCCGGTGACCTAGTTTTTGATTCCAAATAACCCAGTTTCGAACTTGACCTAGAACCCATCAAGACAAACATTTTGAGCAAGATTCATGATGATTGCTTGAAAAATGTGACCGCTAGAGTGATAACAAGATTTTACGCTGATTTGGCCAGGTGATCTAGTTTTTGACCCCAGGTGTTCCAGTTTCGAACTTGACCTAGAAATCATCAAGACAAAAACATTGAGCCAGATTCATGATGATTGCTTCAAAAATGTGACCGCTAGATTGTTAACAAGGTTTTCTGCTGGTTTGGCCCGGTGACCTAGTTTTTGACCCCACGTGACCCAGTTTCAAATATTTCCTAGAACTCATCAAGACAAACATTTTGAGCAAGATTCATGATAATTGCTTCAAAAATGTGACCGCTAGAGTGTTAACAAGGTTTTCTGCTGGTTTGGCCTGGTGACCTAGTTTTAGACACCACATGACCCAGTTTCGAACCTGACCTAGAAATTATCAAGACAAACATTTTGAGCAAAATTCATGATGATTGCTTGAAAAATGTAACCGCTAGAGTGTTAACAAGGTTTTCTGCTGATTTGGCCCGGTGACCTAGTTTTTTACTCCAAGTGACCCAGTTTCGAACTTGACCTAGAAATCATCAAGACAAACATTTTGAGCAAGATTCATGATGATTGCTTAAAAAATGTGACCCTAGAGTGTTAACAAAGTTTTCTGCTGATTTGGCCCGGTGACCTATTTTTTGACCACAAGTGACCCAGTTTCGAACTTGACCTAGAAATCATCAAGACAAACATATTGAGCAAGATTCATGATGATTGCTTCAGAAATGTGACCGCTAGAGTGTTAACAAGGTTTTCTGCTGATCTGGCCCGGTGACCTAGTTTTTGACCCCAAGTGACCCAGTTTCGAACTTGACCTAGATTTAATAGAGGCAAACATTTTGAGCAAGTTTCATCAAGATTGGGTCAAAACTATGACCTCTAGAGTGTTAAAAAGGTTTTCCTTTGATTTGACCTAGTGACCTAGTATTTGACTTCAAGTAACGCAGTATCAAACTTGACCTAGATTTCATAGAGGCAAACATTCTGACCAAGTTTCATCAAGATTGGGTCAAAACTGTGACCTCTAGAGTGTTAAAAACTAATTGTTGACGACGAACGACGGACGACGGACGACGAACGACGGACGACGGACGTCGACGGATATAGGGTGATGACAATAGCTCACCCTGAGCTTTTGCTCAGGTGAGCTAACAAACAAACAAGAAAAAAGAACACTACAGTAATGATAAAATACAACAAACAAACCAAAAAAAAAAAAAAAAAAAGAAAAAAAAAAAGCATTTCACTAGATAATCTAAAGCATATCAGCAAGGGCACAATATTTTTTATAAGACTGTATGTGCGCCCATTGAAGACTCAGATCAGCCTTGTATTTGTTTCAATAATATAATCTGTACAATGTGTAACTTCAACTTAAGGTCAAAGTTGACTGCTTTTTTAAACTTTTGAAATTGTGTTTTAGGAAGCAGATTTAAATAAGTCTATCCGATTCAATTTCATGTTTATCTAATTAATATATAATTTTCTATATTTGTTTTATATCTTAACACGCACGCACGCGCAAACCCCTCAACCCCATCCCCCTCCACACCAGAAGAGCTTCAATCGATTCCCTATTTTCACTTGAAAAGGTTGCGAGGAAACATGAATGGTATTTAGCCCTCTGCCAAAGTACAGGGTACGTTAACGGTCTCGACAACAGTAGTTCAGGGTCCTGGACACATCTTTTAGACTTTCAGCCATGTTTTATAAAAGAGCGAACTTGTGACTTCGTGTTTGCTTTCCTGCACATTAAAGCCTTTCTGAAAAGGGTTTACTCTGAAAAGTAAAGAAATGACTCCCTTGGGAACATGTTCTTTCGTTTTAGAGTAGACCTCTCTTTCAGCAGCGATGTAAAACAATTTAGACTGAGATCTCTCCCTTGAAAACAGTTTTCGACATTTCATGCAAATTACAATTTGTATGAAATATCAAAACCTATTTTCTGTGAAAAGTAAGAAAAAATATCAACTTGTCGTCTGCTGAATAAGCCCCGAGAGTGGTTGATCTGGAGCTTTCCTGTTCGACACAATTTCTTATAGCGCGACTCTAAAACATTGGAGCTAATCCTACATTTGCTGGTACTTTAGCTCTGAATGGTGTTTTTTTTTTTTTTTTTTTGGTCGGCACCTCCTCCCCTTTCCGACCCCATTTTTTTTACATACCGTGCTTTATGTAGCATTATAATTTTTTTGCATACAAAATAGGAAGAAAAACGTAAAAACGTGAAGAAGGAAACGCAAAACGCGCATGCATGCCCGCCCGCGCGCGCACGCACACACGCACGCAGCATGCATGCACGCACGTACGCACACACCTAATTAAGTAAGTAAGTATGTATGTATTTTCAAATGCCGGTAATTCCGCTTATTTGTTTGCTTAATTATTTTCGCGCTTCGACACGGTATGTTTGAGCTATCTACTTTTTCTGGGGGTGTGGCTGTAGCAGCACAGACGTACTGAAAGAAGATATTAAATGGCCGCAGAATGGTGTTAACATTTTGTGTCTTGCCGGCATATCCCAGTAAGCATTCTACATAAATCTACAGCGGGCCGTTAGCGGCCCGTCAGGGTAGCTGACGGGCCGCTAACGGCCCGCTGTAGATTTATGTAGAATGCTAGCTGGGATGCTCTGTGAGTATTTTCCTGTGCACATGCGCAGAATCGTCAGAGACGTCGCTGTTCGCGATATGGTATATTGTAATATCCTCATACCCTCACCTTCACTTTCTTTCTCTAATGCTATTTATAGCGTTTACCAGTATACATTGACAAATTCCTGGTATTAATACAAAGTTCGGGATTTTTTTTTTAACAATCTATTTTTACTTTGCTTCTCGTATAAATAAGGCTGGATCTGTACTGGGCAAGCATAATTGCAAAGGACATATACGAGTAGATGGCTTAGCTCTGAAGACATATACAAATATATTGCAGATTCGTAGTAAGTAAATATAAATTATTCATGTTCTGTTTCTGCTTTTTTTGTAGCTTGTTTTATTATGATATGCTTTTTAATTTCTACATTCCTCTTTAAGGCTTCATAATTGTTTGCTATAAATAAATAAGTCACTATCATAATCCTTAGAAAAAAAACAAAAAAAAACAAAAAACAACAACAACAAAAAACAAACAACAACAACAAAAAACTACAATAAACAAACAGAAACGATATTCTTTGGTTTGTTGTGTCAGTGTTTTAGCCAAATTAGACTCTGAGAAACGCACAACTTTCAAAGATATTGTTCATTTTGTCCTCCAAGTGCTAAAGCATGAAACAAAACGATCCTAAAACTTAAATAGAGAATAAATCTTGCTCTGTTATGCCCGACAATTTTATTTGAAAATACTTTAAAATACTAACACAATAATGATAACAACAACAACAACAACAACAACAACAACAACAACAATAATAATAATAATAATAATAATAATAATAATAATAATAATAATAATAATAATAATAATAATAATAATAAATGATAAAAATAATACTAATATTAAATAATATTATTATATAATTAAT
The DNA here is from genome assembly GCA_964016985.1 of Anodontia alba. Lineage (NCBI taxonomy): Eukaryota > Metazoa > Mollusca > Bivalvia > Lucinida > Lucinidae > Anodontia > Anodontia alba. The sequence continues at coordinate 72,849,265 of OZ024832.1, forward strand.
AATAAAAATAACAAGAATGATAATAATAATGATAATAATAATAATAGTTAGAAGGATTGGAAAAAACATTAGATAATAAAATAATAAAAAATAATAACAATAATAATAATAATAATAATATTAATAATAATTTACAGAAAATAATAATAATAATAACAATAATAATAATAAAATTAATAATAATAATACTAATTTACAGAAAATAATAAAATAAATAAACAATCATAATAATACAAATATAAATAAAGTACTCAATATTGATAATAACAATAAAAGTAATAATAATAATGATAGTAAATAAATAAATAGATAACAATATCAAACATTAAACTTCTGCCCATTAGATTAGTCAGTCATATGTATTTTGAATGTTAATGTTCATGTTTTACGGCCAAGTCAACTCAGTGGGATCATGTCGAGCGCGGTCAGTTTACCTAACTATACTTTTTCTGGGCAGTCCTGTAAGCGATCAACAGTATTGCGCACATTCATTCGCCAGATACTGACAACTGCCCTTCTTGAATCAGCAGAAGGGAGAGAATAAGCTTAGAAAAAGTATATATGTCATTTTAATGTTTATTTTATCTTATTTTATCTTCGATTATTTTATTATGATATTCAGTGAGACTAAATACAGACACAAATTTTCTACTCATCACGAAAACATGCCTATATATTTTGACCCCCTTAAACCCTACTTTTATATAGTAAAACAGTGGTTTACAGGGGAATACATTATTTTTCTTATTTCTACTCAAAGACATAGATTGTGGGTACCCGTTAGAACCGCCTCGGAGAGGCGGTTCTAACTAGTACCCACAATCTATGTTTTGAGCAGAAATATGAGAAATATCAGAATTTTTTATCTGAAAATTTTTCAGTTTTTTGAGGTAAAATTGTCTATATATTTGAATAGGCGCGTTTTCGTAATGAATGGCGTAAAAAAAGATATTACATGGCCATTGAAGAGAACGCAAATGCATGTGAGACTAAACCTCTCTTTTCGTCAGACAATCATGCTTCATTTATATGATCCACGTTATGGGAAAGGCTCATTCGGGATATATGTAGACAGTGAGGGCCCAGATCAGACTGGTCAGGGTCTTCACTGAACGGTTACATACTGGGAGGGTATTGTAGAATATAACAATGAATAAAGCATCACGAAAACAAGCCTATACAATTTTGACCTCCTTAAACCCCACTTTTATATAGTAAAACTGGGGTTTACAGGGGGTATACATTATTTTTCTCATTTCTGCTCAAAACAATCTATGCTTTGAGCAGAACATAGATTGTGGGTACTCGTTAGAACCGCCTCGGCGGGGCGGTTCTAACGAGTACCCACAATCTTTGTTTTGAGCAGAAATTTGAAATATATCAGAGTTTTTTATCTGAATAATTTCAGTTTTTTGGAGTGAAATTTTCTATGTATTTAAATAGGCGTGTTTTCGTTATGGTAAATAAGTCTCACAGAAGAGTGAGACTTTTCCTACAGAAGTATCCAGTGACTAGTGGGTGGGGTGGGGTGGGGTGGGGTGGGGTCGGGGGTAATTTCAAAGGAAAACATTGCTCTCAGCAGGAGCATATTGATTCCTCTTTTTAACCTATTTATTCTTAATGTACCATAAGACTGATATCGGGAAACAATGTAGATCCAGATCAGACGTCACAGAACGCAGTGTTTGGTCAGAGTCTACACTGTCTGCATTTAATACAGGAATTTCTGAAAAAAAAAAAAAAAAAAAATAAAAAATAAAAAAATGGTAATGATAAAAATAGATCAAATTTCGGTGAAGCTGATGTCGCACCTGACCCCTCACCCCAGAATTTCATCGAAAGCTTATGCATTTTCTCATATGATGCATGAGAAGTTGGGCTCGAAAAGTACCCATGGTCTGTTCACTTTCATAAAATCTGAGGTTTGTGACAAAAATAAATTTAAAAATCATATCCAAACTACGTGCACTTTTCCAGACCCGGGAGAAAACATGTGCAAAGTTTCAAAAAGACCGGTTTAAAATTATATGAGAAGTTGCAATCACAAGGTACCCACTGTCTATACATCTGAGGCCAGAAAATGACAAAGTTCAAAAAGAACAACAAAAGTGATAAAAATTAAGGCAAGGATTACAGTCGAACCTCGTTATCTCGAACTCGCTTATTTCGAATTACCGCTTATCTCGAAGTGAAAATCTGGTCCCTGTCTTAACACGAAATTATGACAACAGAACAAAATAATTTGGAAAAAAGAAGAAATTGCTCCTCTTTTCCAGAGGAGAGGAGCAATTTCTCCTCTTTTCCACATTATTTTAAATACATATTTCTAACTTCAGGAGTCAAATTACATATTCATTTGTTAAATGTGGTTGTTCAATTTATTGTTTTCCTCACTCTCTCAACTCTGATATGTCGAGGTACGGATATCTCGAAGTGTTTCAGTGGGTCCCTTGGAATTCGAGATAACGGGAGTCAACTGTATATGAAAAGCACATGCGCATCTTCAGACTATGGAAAAAACCATTACGAAAACATGCCTATTCAAATATACTGAAAATTTTACCACCAAAAAATGAAACTTTTCAGATAAAAAATTCTGATATTTTTCCTATTTCTGCTCAAAACATAGATTGTGGATACTCGTTAGAACCGCCTCGGCGAGGCGGTTCCAACGAGTACCTACAATCTATGTTTTCGAGCAAAAATAAGGAAAATAATGTATACTCCTGTATTTGCGTTCACAAGAGGTATCAATTGTTTATATATAAAGGATGAAAAATGACTAAGTTCACAATGTGGAAAAAGTGACAAAAATGATTAACAATTATATCCAAACCACGTGCACATTCTTTTACCATGAAGAAAACATGTGCAAAGTTTCAAAACGAGTGGTACAAAACTGTAAGAGGTGTTGCGCTCACAAGAAGTACCCACTGTCTATATATTGAGGGTGAAAAGTTCACAATGTGGAAAAAGTGACAAATAATTATTTACCAATTATATCCAAACCACATGCACATCCTCATACCATGAAGAAAACACATGCAAAGTTTCAAAATGATCGGTACAAAACTGTAAGAGTAGTTGCGCTCACAAGACACCCAGAGTAAATGTTGACGGACGAACGGACGGACGAACGGACGGAAACTTGTACGCCTAAGTCGCGCCTGCTAAAGCAGGTGCGACGAAAATAACCAGACACCCCTTCTACTGGAAACGGATGGTTTTGTTTGATTTGGGCTTAACGTCGCTTTCAACCTTTTTCAGTCATATCACGACGGTGTCTGGATGTGGCAGGGAGCTCAATGCTCACTTTTAGAGTGCTGCCTCACTGAAATATCACGCCCCAGACACTTTGACATGATATTCCACCCAGTCACATTATACTGACACTGAGCTGACCAGTTCTAGCTCTACTTTCTTAATGCTGAGCGCCAAGCGAAAGAGCAGCTAGTACCATTTTTAAAGTCTTTGGTATGACCCGGCAGGGGATCGAACCCGCAACCTCCCGGTCACAAAGCGGACGCTCTACCACTGAGCCACTGTGCCGGTGTAGGAAACGGATGGTCCAAAGAGTTTAGGTAGAAAAGTCCACTTGACATAAATGGGTTAAGTAAAGTAGCCCTCACCCATTTTGGGAAGGGAATCAAACATTTTATTCAGAATGATCTTCTTTGGCGGTATCTGCTCTCTTATTTCGGGGAAGAGTTAAATTTTCAGGCCACCTAACTTTGTCAATAAATTCCTGTTTTTGGTGCAAACAGCGCAGACCCAGATCAGACGCCGCGTTCTGCAGCGACTGATCCGGGTCTACACTGTTTGCCAATGGGGCACTTGGCGTAAATGGATTACAATAACCCTCACTCACTTTGGGAAGGGAACCAAACATTAATCGTCTGAACGATCTCCTTTGGAAGTATCTACTCTTCAATTTCGGGGAATTGTCCAGCTAAGAAATTTCTGTTTTTGATGGTGACAATATAGAACCATATCAGAAGCCGCGTTCTGCGGCGTCTGATCTGGGTCAACACTGTCTGTCAATGTAGTTTGAATGGGACACTAGACATAAATGGGTTATAATACCCCTTAGTCTCTTCGGGAAGGGAACCAAGCATTTTAGAATGATCTCCTTTTGAGGTATCTGCTCTTTTAGTTCGGGGAATAGTTACCCTTTCAGACCAACTAACTCTGTCAAGAATTTCCTTTTTTTTTATGGAAACAGTGTAGACCCAGATCACACGCCCCATTCTGCGGCGTCTGATATGGGTCTACACCGTTTGTCAATGTACGTTAAATGGGATACTAGGCATTAATGTGTAACAATAACCCTCATCTATTCTGGGAAGGGAATCAAACATGTTCAGTCAGAATGACCTCTTTTGGAGGTATCTGCTCTCTAATTTCGGGAGATAGATACTGTTTGAACTCTATCAAGCTGTTGTGCCTACCTTCTGAAACGAGGTCTACTCTTAAATCAAAGAACTTGCTCGTCGTTTAGAAGAGACCTCTTTTCAGAAGGACATGGTATGCAGGTAGGGAGTAAGAAAGTCAGAGAAGTTATCTGTCTTATAAAAATCATTACGAAAACACGCCTATACAAATACATTGTAAATTTTACTGCTGAAAATATGAAAATATTAAGATGAAAAACTGTGATATTTTTCTTATTTTTGCTCAAAATATAGATTGTGGGTACTCGTTAGAACCGCCTCGGCGAGGCGGTTCTAACGAGTACCACAATCTATGTTTTCAATCAGAAATAAGAAAAATAATGTATACCCCTGTAAACCCCAGTTTTACTATATAAAAGTGGGGCTCAAGGGGGTCAGAATTATATAAGCGTGTTTTCGTGATGTGGCAGAAAATCTACCAATTGTATTCAATTTGAGATTCTTGAAACGGATTTATTCTACTTTCAGTATAAGAGGAGAAACAGGATAACAGAAAAAATCTTAGCTGATACAAAACCAGTACAGGAAAAGGCTATAATGTAATCACAGGGAACCAACTATAACCATCACAAAGAACCACAAAGTATTATAAAGGACCAACAAGTACACAAAGATCCCGCTAGCATCGGAAGAAAGCTATGAGCTGGGGCAACAGTTGGTCAAGTAAATGGGGTCAAAGTGGCTTCAGCAGACAGGAATCCTCTTTTCCACATTATTTTGTTACCTGTTGTCATAGTTTCATGTTAAAACAGGGACCAGATTTTCACTTCGAGATAAGCGGTAATTCGAAATAAGCAAGTTCGAGATAACGAGGTTCGACTGTATTATCTTGAAAACTGTAGGAGAAGAGGTGGAGACACGAACCTTACTATGCCATGTGTATAAGACATTTTGTTTAAGTAAATCAAAGGTATGTAACTCTAACAAGGATAATTCGATCGAGTGCTGTGACCTTTATGCACATGCCCAGTCTATATACTTACCAAAGTGCAAGTTTCAAACCATTACGTTGAAAATTGTAGGAGGAGTTGGGAAGACACGAACAGTACTATAGAACAGTACTATAATGGATACACGGCTGGCGCACGTATGACGGAGGGTAAAACTATATGCACTCTTCTACTTCGTGGCAGTGGCATAAAATCGATAGACGACATAAAATGCTCTAAACTCAGATTTTGCTTCATGTGACGAAAAATTCTTCCTTTCTGCTAATAACACGAGATGACTGGGCCAACCCTCTGCAAGTTTCAGGCAAGTTTTTAAAGAGAAGAGAGGTGCTTGGAGGTAGTTGGTTGGTGCATCCTTCCGCTTAAACTAATGAAGACTTGGCCCTGCCATGATAATGTTCTGGCTGGAAGGTTCTTGCCTCACTTGATGCAGGGGATGGTGTGTGTGTGTGTGTGTGTTTGTGTGTGTGTGTGTGGGGGGGGGGGTCATTATCTCATTTATACTTTTCTCTCTCTATCTTATTTCTGTCTGTCTGTCTCCCCACCCCTCTCTCTTTTTCTCTGAAAGTCGGTTCGAATTGACTTAAATATTGATAACTGGGCCGTTCAACCTTCACTCAAATTCAAATAGGGGTTGCTCTCCGATACGGTCCGTAACCAAAAAAAAAGAACATATTAAAACAATAATGCGTTTTGACAGGTCGTTCAAATTAATGAGATAATAAAACATAAACTTTTCCAAATGCTGACAAATTAGCAGATCGAGAAACCTGATATCAACAGCTAATGCTCATGTATTCGTTCTTCTTAGTCATAACAACACGAACCCTCATTCAAAATAGAAGATAAGCTACGAAGAATAGTAGATATTTTTATATATATTTTTTTTTCAATTTCGTAGGCTCTGCGGCTAATCATGAAGGATATGAACTTATAGATGACTCAGATGAGGTAACACGAATTACCCAAATCATTCCAATGCATACACACACTCGTGACAACCTACAAAGCCATCGTGTACATTCCGAGTATTCATGTTTAACAGAGACAAATTGCAAGGGATACTTTGGGTTAGCTCTTTGAAACTTCTTTACATGTTACTACATGTTTTAATCGCGCCAAAAGTGAACTTGCTAAGCTTTTTCAACAGCTACTTTATTTCTTTTTCAAAACTTACTAAAGCACCTTCGCGCAATGCACATCAATAATGCTATCAAATTGTTATTTTTAGACAGAAAACGTTTTCTCTGATTTTCAAAACTTGATTTTTGCGCGAACTTGAATATCATATTGTAAAAATGATTTAAAATGCATAGGATTTGACAAAAATGATCGTTTCGTGAGATTTATAATTGCTTCAAAGCACGTACATGCTTCCATACAGGTACCAATATTTTCATTCATTCATCAGCAAACGATTTTAACCGACTTCGTCGAAAAAGAAAGTAGCATTTATGAGTTAATGTACGGTCATTTCGATGAAAATCAAAACAAACATTCTTGACCTTTACCACTCTCTGGGCTTATTTAGCAGTCGATATGTTTCTTATTTTCCAGGAAATAAGATTTGACATTTCATGCAAAGAAAGCAGTTTAAAATCGACTAAATATCTTTTTGGTAAATGTAATGTATATTGGTGCTTTATTTGACTCAAATCTGCGCATTGTTAATGCAGTTGTTGTATAATTTTAGCCGTTGCTGAGGCAAACTCTGAAGTTTACGTTACTACAAAATGTAACATGTCCCCCACCACCCACCTTTGAAGTACAGTCGCGCTTCAATGGCTCGAACATCTTTGGAACCATGGAATTTTTTTTCGAGATATGCGTAGTTCGAGCCAATGAGGGTTAATCATGGCGCCAGGTCAGAAAGAAAATAACGATAATTCAGCGAATAGTTTTCCATTTTCTGCACAATAATTGTATGTTGAGTGTACCCATTAGAATCGCCTCAACGAGGCGATTCTAATGGGTACACACAACATAGCATTTCATGATAAATAAGAAAATTTCTCTAAATTATTGTTTTCTTGTGGTATCGGACAAATTTCGCGGCACTCCAAAACGAGTTCGAATAAGCCATAGTAAACAAGCTATCGGTGTTCGAACTATTGAGGTTCGACTGTAGGTATCTGAATATCAAGTAATGCATGCCTACCAGGTAAATGACATTTACCCATTTATGTCTGGTTGACCCTTCTACTTTATTCTTTCGACGTTTTCAATTAAAGGGGTGTCCGGTTTATTTTCAGTATTAAATGTATCATTTAATATGAACAAAGCCAATGCCTATAGGCGAGCTCTCAATGCACTATGCTTTGAAAAAACACATTTTGCAGTTACAGTACAACTGGAAAATATTAAAGCCAAACAATCGTCCAAAAAATCAAAGTATAAGACCCAAGCTGTACCTTTAAAATTTTGGTTCCGGATCCTGGTACTGGATTTTACCTGCTGGTCCCAGCAAATACAAATAGATCTGCCACATTAATTAAGAACCCGACAAACTGCCAACACAATGTTTATTTCCGGTTTGGTTTGACGGCATATGCTGTACCACAGAGCTTGCTCGCGCAGGCCTTTGGCCTACGCCGCCTTCGGCCACATGCGGAAGCGAGCTCGCTATTATAGAAATTCCTGTGCTTAATGCAAACAGTGTAGACCTTGATCAGACGCCGCGTTTGCACTGTTTGGCAATGTCCCATTTATGGGATGCTAGGCTAAAAAGGGTTAACACAACAAACATAAACCTTTTCGATTAAATGACGTCAACATCTACCACATTAATACATGTTTCTCAAGTTGCATTGTTTTGTTTTTGTTTTGTGAAATGTGCGCGATCCATTTTAATCACGTGAAAACAGTCTAGCTGATGAATGTACAAAAAATTTACATGTTCAGTAGAAGAGTCTAATATGAAATTTTCTGCTAGCAATATATAAGTAACTCCCCAAAACTTAAACTACGAATGGCGAGGGCCCTACCCAGTGGCTACACAACGTTAAAATGACGTCGTATCAACGTCGATGCGACGTGATCACGTCGCATCGACGTTGATTGGACGTCATTTTGATGTTGTGTGTCCGCTGGGTAAGGTGATGACGTTGATAAGCAGGCTGGTTTTGTCCTTCACAAATGGCAAGAGACCGGATTTCAGACATTCTGTTTGTGCATGTTTGTATGTTTTATAGAAGTACACATATTTATCAAATAACAAATACATGCAAACTGTCATACGAACAAAATGCGACGTTACCAGAAGAGCGCACACATGCAGGTGAGTATGAAAAATGGATCCGACTGAAAATCAGATATTGTTTTAACAAAAACATCCCCAAAATTTCCGTAGCAAAAATTCAAAGCGGGCCATGAACATTTATTTGTGCTACAAATACCAATTATTGGTCTTGCATTACGAAAACACGCCTATCCAAATATATTGAAAATTTCACCACCAAAAACTGAAAGTTTTCAGACAAAAATTCTGATATTTTTCATATTTCTGCTCAAAACGTATATTGTGGCTACTCGTTAGAACCGCCTCGGCGAGGCGGTTCTAACGAGTACCCGCAATCTATGTTTTTGAGCAGAAATAAGAAAAATAATGTATACCCCTGTAAACCCCAGTTTTACTGTACATGTATAAAAGTGGGGTTTAAGGGGGTCAAAATTATATAGGTATGTTTTCATGATGGACTGAAAATCAGATACTGTTTTAACAAAAACACCCCCCAATTTCCGCAGCAAAAATTCAAAGCGGGCCATGAACATTTATTTGTGCTACCGATACCAATTATTGGTCTTAAAATTTACACTGGGAATCGGGTTGAACAATGTTCGTATTTTAACATTCAATGATAAGAAGCCCATGGGCCACGATTCGCTCACCTGATAAAAAACAGCTAATGCACATCTGCAAATGCCATGCAACTTCTCTACCCCTAATTGTGTTTAGCCATGTAAATGAAACTATTAGAAACGATTGTTCCACAGATTTAATAGTGACAGATATCCACTTTACCCACGGATGCCTAGCGCCCCATAAATGGGACAACATGACAATAAATATAAATGTGAAACAATAATACACCGCCATTATCATGTCGGGGACAGATAACTCAGTCAAAAACTAATGAAATTTGCCAATGAGCACTCCCAAACCAGATTTCCAAAATATCAACGCACATATCAAATTAGGGGAAAATCGGTTGAGATTTACTGATTCAGAAAGTTATTGTCCTGAAACTAAAATGCGGATGTTACTCTGTCAACAACTGACGAAATTTGTCCGTTAGCAATCCCATACCATATCTACACAAAATCAATGCACATACCAAGTTTAGTGAAAATCAATCGATATTAACTAAAGTTATCGTCTGGAAACGAAAATACGGACGTATCGAGGACAATTAACTCTGCCAAAATTGACGAAATTTGACCCATTAGAAATTCCAAACCAGATCTCAACAATATTAATGCACATACCAAGTTTGGTGAAAATTCATTGACATTTTTTTCAAATTATCGTCCGGAAACAAAAATATGGACGGACGACTGTTCTTACAGATGGACACTAATTTGGTACCCAATGTTAAATTTCCATAGAAAAAACAATGTAAAACTACCCAACAGCACAAAAAAGTAACCAATAAAACATGCTTTTATTGGGTATTTATTGACGGAATAAAGCAAACTCTGTGTAAAGTACCCACATTATGTAAAAATGCCTATTAAAATATACTGAAAATTTTACTACCCAAAATTGGAAATTTTTGGATAAATATTGTGATATTTTTCATATTTCTGCTCAAAACATAGATTGTGGGTACTCGTTAGAACCGCCTCGACGAGGCGGTTCTAACGAGTACCCAAAATCTATGTTTTTGAGCAGAAATATGAAAAATAATGTACACTCTGTAAACCCCAGTTTTACTATATAAAATGGGGTTTAAGGGGGTAAAAGTTATATAGGCAAGTTTTCGTAATGAGGATATACCTACCCAATATATGCTCATTCGGGTACCAATAAGTTTTCATCTGTAAGAACGGAGAGACAGACGAACAGACACACGGACAATCAACGTGATACCATAATATCCCGCCACTATCGTGTGGCGGGGTATAAAATACAGACACCCATTTCATCCAAAGAGTTGATATAACAGAGTCTGCTCGGCATAAAAGTATACATGATGAAGATCCTCTTTACTCAAATCAAGAAACATCTGCTGACAAACAGTGTTGAATCTGGCCTTAATATTATCTGGAACAGACATTGAGTTAGGCTAATATGTCAGAAGATACGTACAAATCTTTACAAGCCCACTGACGGTCGCAGCAAAATCTGAATTTGATATACAGTGGAACCTCAATGGCTATAACAACTTTGGAACCATGTAAACTTGTTCGAGATATGGGTAGTTCGAGCCTCTGTGCGTCAATCATGGTGCCAGTCAACCAGTCTGTGATATGCCTTATCTTTCCTCCCAGGCAGAGACCCAGATAAGAGGATGTTTGAACGTTTTTTTTCTTATTTCTCCACCAAAACATGTTGTGGGCTGCTAATGAGTACCACAAGCTATGTTTTGATGCAGAAATAAAAGAAGTATCAGTACTTTTCGGTTAAAAAATAAAATTCCTTGTCTGAAGGTATACTCCCAGGCATCACACAACGTCATAATAACGTCGTCTCTATGACGTCGCTGTGACGATGGATCGATACTGTTACTATACTGTCTGTTTACTGAGCTTCACAGCATACATGTACGTCTTAACCCATTGTAGTCGGGAAACCCCTAAAAGGGTAATTGGCAAATAGTGCAGACCCAGATCAGACGCCGCAGCATGCGCATGCGTCGTCTGATCAGGGTATCCACTGTTTGCAAACAGTTCAACCATTTTTCTCTCAGAATAACTAAATCACATAGCCTGATATACCTAAAATCGAAATTAGAATCTTCCAGTATATAGTATGGGTGAGTTAATTCGTCTACAATGGATTAAAATGAAAATGTCTATTTATGGATTAAAATGAAAATGTGTATTTATAAAAACAGTTAACGCAGAGATAACATTGGAGAACTAGGATGGGAGTCCGCTTGCTGCGCAGAAAGATTAAGTCAATTTATTAAATATGTAAAATTAGAGACACATAATTATGAAAAAAATTATCTGGTGATCAAAACAAACACTTTCGGTTTACGCTTTATTTTAACCCTTGTCCTGCTGAACCCGGATATACCCTGCCTTTGAAAACAGTGGAGATCCAGATCAGTTGGCGTCTGAAGAAGCCAACTGATCTGGATCTGCACTGTTTGCCATTAAGTATGTAAATTTATATCAACAATCTTGATCAAGTAGAGGAGACCGGGGCTGGTTGATGCACTTTTTCTTATTTCGGACTTTTCTTTCCGACTAATTGGCCTAGTTAGATAATCTATATATCTCTGTGAACATCCTTCTTTACTGCATTTAATTTCGTCTAATAACTAGAAATTATAGATGCTTCTTTGCGAGCCAAATAGATTTTTGAGGTAAGGGTCAGTACATCAACTTGCCCCGATGTCAGGGCATGTTGATGCAATCACCGGGGCAATTAATGCTATTCATTCTTTGTATGCTGGGGTAAAATGGTCATTATTATCGTTATTTTATCAACATAATCCGCTAAAATCTTTTCAACAGGCAGATATTATGCATTAAACACATACTATTCGAGCAGATTTTGTTATTATTGCAAAATGGTGTCTTGACAGTCATAAGACCGTATCTTGATCGTCATTGTCAACCAAAAAATAGGTTTTGCACGTGCATGACTCTCAAGTGCAATCAAGACTGGCGAAATAACTAAAACTGCCGTAGAAAGGTTGATATAAAATAACTTTTATGGTCAGAATTTTACTTCTTTTCGCATGTCGCGGTGAAAACCACTACATGCAAGGCATTAATAGGCCTAATAACAGTTAAACATACAGGGATACTTCATAAGTGCATTGACAGCACAATATAATTGAAATATAACGGAAAATTTTGAAAGTGTGCAATAAACTGATCTATGCATCAGACTATTATTATATCCTTTGCCGTTTAATAAATGTAGGCAATAATTATAGCAGGAAGCACTGCATCAACCTGCCCCACTCTCAGTGCATCAGCTTGCCCCCAACCGCATCATATGTGACACCAGCTGGTGTAGACAATTAAAACAAGATAATTGCTCCTTGCTGTTTATCTGACTTTAAAGGCGAGTCTTTTCTTAGTAATCATGCATTTAACTTACATGAAATATCAGAAAACTCTGTTGGAAAAATGAACAATATGAAATTTTATCAAAATTTACAAATGGAGCTCAAAAACACACTTTCTTAGCTCATAGCCACAACTTTTGTCAGAAATCCACAAAACTTCCGTTGAATCTTACATTTGGCACTGTATATGGAATGGCTTTCATCTTATTTGAGATGCATTAACTTACCCCGTGCATCAACTAGCCCCGGTCTCCCCTAATCTGATTGGCTGAAAATTAAAAATAGGTGTGGCTCTTAATTTATTCAGCAGGACAAAGGTTATGTCTTGCATCATTTCGTTATCAGTCTGCTAGTTTTTCTTTGCGCTTTAAGAGTTAATAAAAATATCGGAATCTAAAGACGAACGCTGGTAGTAATTATATTTACACCACGTGCATGATATTAAAAAGCTCCACAGTCCTAAAAAAATTGACATTTTATTATTCAAGAAATGTTTAATAAATGGATATAGGGTATTAATACAATCATAAAATGTGGCACCTGACAGCCTGTAAAATTTCAGTTAGTCTCTCGTTCTTTAAATGAAATGACTTTTTATCTTCTCTCCGAATTAATGTTGCTAACATTAATTCAGATACGATAAAAAATCATTTCAGTTTTGATCCAGTTCAAAAACGAGAGACTGACTGAAATTCTACAGGCTGTCAGATGTCACATTTTTATTCATATTAATACTATATATCAGTTTATTAAACCTTTCTTGTATAAAAAAAATGTACATTTTTTTGAGGAATATGGAGCCTTTAATGTTAACGCTTACCACTCTGGATCAAATTTCAGCAGACGATGTTTTGAAATATTTTCTCCCTTTTCCCAGAAAACAGGTTGTGCCATTCCAGTGGAGATAATTTCCATGAAATGTCAAATTCAGTTTTCAGGGAAAATAAGAAAAATGTTATCAATTTTTTGTCGTCTGCTGAATTAGCCCAGAGAGTTGTAAAGGTAAAAGTAAAAATGAAAAGGGATGTTTACGAATCTAATCGATAAATCAAAGGACTGATAGTCCTAAGAGTCTGCTAGCTTGTAAAATACTAATGGAGTGCTGTGTATCTTCTATGCAATTTTACACAATACATGCAAAAAAGATAGACGACATTCCAATGCTACCAATACTATACGATAAGATGGAGCTCTATGGAATATATCAAGCATCTGGGCATTGCACTTCCTGAATAGAAGACTTTCTTTAAAAACTCTTAAATTCTGCTGGTAAGTGCATGTCCTTGACAAATCTGACCTCAAGACCAAGTCTTGGAGAAATTTCAAACTACACTGAAAGATGATTCTGCATGCAAAATTTCTAGCTAGGACGGACAAATACGGATGGACTCACTAATATACACTTAAATGCAGCTATGGTGACTATGTCTTGCTCAGCGCAAGCGGGCTTGACAAAAAGGAAGATATTTGTTCAAGTTATTTTTCTTCAAACTATTAGCACATTGTTGACAGATCCATTCCTTATCCTCCACACTTTTATGTCCTAATGTACAGAGTCTTTTCATCTCGGGCTTTAGACCCTGAATATCAAATTTAACATCAGAATGTCTGAAAAATGTTTGACAACTTGTACATATGTACTGGGGACCACAAGACACCAACTTGTGAAACTGTGTGACTATAGCACTTTCTTTGTTTTTAAATTTCTTACTGCTCAAACCATCTTTTGATGTGTCACTTAACTTGAGTTTCTTATTCAGGGAGGTTTGCAATTCTTCACATATAAGGGGTGAATCAAGTAATGCGGAACCGTGTTCATTTAAGCTGTCAGTAAGCTGGGAGGAAGCATAAGGCTGTGATGGACACAACTCAAATGAAATACATTCTTGTAAAAGAGGATAGGTAGTTATGTCACAAATTTGAAACCCAGCTCATTGGTATCATTTTATGGTCTCCCTGCAAACATGAGATATACAGAGCGAATGCAAATCAAACTGACTCACCGCTGTTGTAGTAAAGGAATTATCAAAACTAAACAATCTACGCAAATGCAAGGAAAATGCCAGTTATATTTGTTTTCTTTAACAAAATGTTTTTGCCATTAACATTTGGCATTCCATCTGAAGCTCTTGCATGTGACTCAAAAAGGTAGAAACAGTCACCTTGTTCCAATAATGCAATAGAAAAGCCGTTGCAAATGAAGACTGCATATGGGTTGAATGAGAAAGTCATAGCGAGTCCTGTCTCTAAATCAAGGAAAGGATACTCCACTAAGGATAAGATATTTAAATTCCCTGAAAATGTTTTTTTTTTTTTTTTTTTTTTCACTTTCCAGGGATAATGCTGGTTGTCAAGTGAAAAATAAGATGGCAAATCACATGGCTCTAAATAGTCATGATATGTCTCGGCATTCTTTTTTGCATACTTGTATAATTTATCTCCTGCAAACAGAATTTCATTCATGTTGTTGACATTCAACTTGTTGGTACAGATCCTTTTCTGTACAGCTTTCACCAATAATACTAAACAACATGGTAGGCATTGACGCCCTCTTGAATCAGGACTAAATATCCCATCTCTTTGATGGATACTTCCTTGCAATAATACAGATGCGTTTTCTTGTAGCGACACCGCCTCGTGGCTGCGAAGAAGCAGCCGCGAAGAAGCAGCCACGACGGTGGCGTCAAATGATAACACGTATGGAATAGAACAGAATTGTGTGTACCGACCCTTGCCGTGGCCTGAAAAGTCGCAATGATTAAAGCGAATAACACCGAGTGTTTCGACTGAGACATGTGATGTCAGTCAGCCAATGAAAGTGCTCAGCGATACGTATCGTGTCTGGTTTCCGACCTTCTGGGTGTTGCGACAACTGTGTGTGTTGTCGTATGACAACCAGCTTGTTTACTAGAATCTACCGGCTGTCGAACAGTTTATTTTTCGCGAGGCTACGGACATGAAAGCTTCTTTTACCTGCATTTTTGAAATTCATGGTGTGTCGCACGCGAAAAACAACAACAGATACTTGTTCAGTTCTTCAGCAAAATTCCTGATGCCGTAAAGTGCATTTCATGTAGGCAACCGGTAGCACAGGAGCTTGACGTTTGCTAATTTCTACTTATAGGGCCTGTCCCTACGATTATGAAATAATCGAAGGTTCGAAGGACAGGCCCTATAAGTAGAATTTATCCAATGTCAAGCTCCTGTGACCGGTAGTGTAGCGTAACTTGGTACCTATTACCGGCGTGCACTGATTATCGGGTATTCAGAAATCACGACCCACAGACCACGGCCCCCGCCCATCGGGGCCAGCGAAGTAGTTGGGCTGCCTATAGTCTCCAGGGCAGAGTTGCCTTAGGCAGGGCCTGTTCATCATGTGATCGGGTTGCGTAAAAGTCCCACAAATCTGGAGGCAGTATCTTTAAATGGATACATTTTTTTTTCTTTTCTTTTTATTCGCTAGAATCATCATACAGCAAATACAATGTATAAATAGACTCTAAGGCTGGCTAATCTGGTCGATTATCACTCCTGTCATTGTGATCGATTATTTATCACAAAAGATTTGGTCAATTTACTTGTCTGTCTGAGCAGGACTCTTCCCATGTTATACTTTACTGTATGTATTTGGTCAAATAGGCCTGAGCAAACAGTGTAGACCCAGATGGGATGCCGCAAAATGTGGCGTCTCATTGATTATAAGACATCTGTAATGATAATCATTTTTGTGGAATTTATAGATCAGTTAATCAATTATCTGGTTAATTTTGTCAGCCTAAATAGTCTGTGTGAATAAAAGTAATATACTCCATGTATTTTCGCGTTAAATTCAATATTGCGTTAAACTGATTTCTCAATGAAAATAAACGGCAGCGCCACCTACCTGCTGGATGTTTTAAATACAAAGTCACGCTTTAGTGGGCAAGGTTTGTTTTCAGAAATACACTGTTGTTTTGTGATTTCCGCTTAGAAAAGAAATATATTGACCGTGGTGATAACAGTCCTTAATGACATTTACACCTATATCTATTAAATCATTTTTTACAGCTAAGACTAACATTTTTTCTATGAAAATATCAAATCTAAGGTACCGTATTAATCCGCCTATAAGACGGGGATTTTTCCACAAAAAAAAAAAAAAAAAAAAAAAGCCCCCAAAAATCCAGACCCATCTTATAATCAAGATCTTTGGCCATATCGTTATTTTCGGCAAAGTCCGGTGGTGCCACGTGGTCACGGAAAATGCCGATCTTCGAAACCGGTAGAAGGATATAATGTTTACCTTCGTCCCTTGACAGAAATAGCAGCAAGGTAATTTTGTAGGTGAAGTACCGAATTTTTCTGTGTATTACTCGCACCCGTGTATAACACGCACTGAATATTTGCTAAATAGTTTTGAAATAAAAAAAAAAGATGTTCTATGTAAAACACGAAGAATTTATCTGTGCGTTATTTACTAAGCTACCAGATACTAAGTGTCAAATTTCACTAGGATTGAGTTGAAAATGGCCGAACTCGGAAGGTTTAGAGTAGAAACAGGCCGAATTTACGATAATGCTAACTGAATTTTCGTTGTGCAGCTCTGTTACCATGGGCCTCAGGCAACTTGATGTAGTGTAGGCAGTTCTTTGCTTCCCCACTGCAGACGCTATGATAATAAAAATGTAGTTATTTCTTTTGTGTTCTCATAATTAACACCTTCGTTGTGTCACTTTCTTAACTGAGACGTGAAATTATCAACTCAGTGCCTCAGGGCAATGCAAACAACAACTAAAGTCGACTAGTTGTCATTCTGACTGCCAGTTAACCAATTAAGTGCACAGATGTATGCTGGTAGTTTGATTTTCTTTATCATAAACATTGTTTATTTCAAACAATTTTTTTGGTAAGTTGGAAGAAAAGTTTAAATAAAAAAAAAAGAAAAAAAAAAAAAAAAAAAAAAAAAAGATAAACATATGCCCAGTCAGCATTCTACGTAAATCTATATCGGGCCGTCATCGGCCCGTCAGGGTAGCTGACGGGCCGATGACGGCCCGATGTAGATTTACGTAGAATGCTAACTGGGTGGTAAGAAAATAAAAGATAAAATGCAAATGACCGATCTACCTACCTCAAAAGCCCAGTTGGTTTTGTTTATTATCAATAATTTTAATAATTGCATAAACTTAAATACTTTTTTATTTTTTCAATGTATGATCGTTCGTGCCAATATTTATGTTCTACCAAATTTATTTCCTATTTTGAACTACAATAAATCAGTTGTGCAGGCTGATTTATTCAAGTTACGGTTGAGTCTTGTCAAAGTCCGGTAATCAATACAGATTCATATGCATATGCCTGTTTGAGTAGTTTCCCTTTGAAGAGATCACATGATCAGCAAAATAAAAAAGCGTAAACAAAAAAAGCATGGACATGAAAAGGATATCAAATTACTACAAATCAGATCGAGTTGCTTGTTTTGAGCTGCCAGAACCCTGGTATGGGCGAGATAGATATAAAAAATCATGAATATCTTATAGCAATCATTCTATTTCGCATTTTTAACGGGCGATCGTGAATGTCATGAGTTTTCGCGACCGATTATCTTGGTGATTTCTGTCCCGATTTTGGTGTTCCTATAAATAATACACATCGGATTTTTATAAACGTTTTCTGGGTAAATAAGGTGCGTGTTATACACAGTTAAATACGGTATGCATGCTTGTAAGTGGTGTTGGGAGTTTTTTTTAATTCCTGCTCTGTGATAAATTCACTTACAAATCTGACCAATCATCGCCGATGTCTTCATGTACTTTAGGAATTTCTGAGTGGCAGGGAATGTCTCCGACAGGCGACTTTTTTAACCCATCTTATAATTAATTGAAAGCAAAATCCTGCCTGGGAAGGGCCCAAAAACAGCCCCGTCTTATAAACAAATCGTCTTATAGGCGGATTAATACGGTATCCGTACTTTATTTTGAAAATGGCCAAAATTTGCAAAAATCACATTACAATTACATGATGATTTTATGCCAAAAATTTAATTAACGCGAAGTTACATGGCTTTTGGTTCAAAATGGCGGCAACATGGATGGCTTGTTTACACAAATGCTTTCACAAATCAAATCCAAAGAACTGCATTATTTGTACATAAAATAAATGCTCAGATAATAATTTAGATGACTTCAGAATTATTTTCAGCATTTGTCTCTGTAAGTAGTTATGATGAAACGTTTTACCATTAGTAACGTGAAAATACATGAAACCGGGCTAAATAATAACAGCAAAAAATTCTAAGATGTGAATTATATGGGACTAGACTTAAAAAATACAGTAATTATTATACTGTACACATATGTATAGTAAAAACTTAGCAAACTAGATCACAAATCTTGATTTTGATCATGGTTCTGTTGGACATCCCAGTAGGGCTAGCTGTTGAAAGAACTTATAAGCATTAAAAGCTCTACACAGCTTATGTTGTCTATTTCTTAAATTCTTATATGCAACCTTTTATTTAAGGCTCTTTATCTTTATTTATAATGACTGAAATATTTTTTACCCACACTCCTCAATTATCTGGACAATTTTTATTAGCTGCAAAAATACCAAGAACATTTTGAATCCTCAAAGTCATAGTGACATGCCCATGCTCCAACTCTGCACACACATAAGCATATAGGTGTAGGCAAGTGAATTTTGTTGTCTGAACACTAAAGCTGGCACAATTGATCAGATACAGTCATTTGGCTAGAACCAGGTAAAGTTATGCTTCATAACAATTTCCAAATAAGTGGCTGATCAAAATTTGGACTTTATTGGCTGATACAGAGTACTAGCCTTCCTTGAAATATCACACCAAAGACTTTGTCCTTCGCCTTAGGTTATCTGCCCTTGTGATGAATGTGAAGTTCTCCACTGATTTGGCTAGTTCCAAATAGTTTCGCTAGTTCCGAATAATAAATGAGGGATCTGTAAAAATCCCTCACATAATGCAACAGCCTCTATATATTATTTTATCAACTTGGATAATGTGTTACGGAGAAAATTAATTCAATATAAGACATTTGTCGCAAAGCGACATGTTCACAAAGACCTTAAAACAGATCCTTTAAGCAAAAATCGTATAATTCATGGCATAACAATTTTTCGGCATGTACACCCTCCTTACTGCAAAATTTAGCTCCTATTTTCTGGATTTAATAATCTTTCCGATATAAATATATTTCAATGAGGTTTAAGAAGTTGAAAGGAGTATGTGCATAAGGTCCTATTTTCCCCCTTCTGAAGCCCGAAAATAAAATATGCTTGCAGTAAAATTATGCGTTAATTAATCCAATTGTAGCTTGTGTTTAGCACTGTGTGATGCCGCTACAAAGTCTCCCTGCACTTTGTCAAAGTACAGATAATATATAAGCAACGACATGAAAAACCTGTCTTCGAGGTTTTCGACCAAATAAGACTCAGACCTGCTTACTCAGCCGTAGACTGGCTAACTCGGCCATTGTGCCAGATTAGCTAGTCTTGAAAGTTTTGATAGGTTGTTTACTGTCTAGACAGCGAACAACAACGGTGCTGATCAGACTGCGCATAGCAAAAACCACGTGTCTTTGTTGTTCGCATATGGCATAAGATTTTTATCCCATGAAGAGGCTCATATATCGCTTCAATAGTCTGTCACATGTCTGAGATTCTTGTACATACACTACATCAATATCTACACTCCTTTAAACACAGCATGTGAACACCTTACCCGAAATTTGATTTCTGGGTCGGTTACTCACCTCAACTCCTTACCATACTTTATTTAAAATTGAACAAGAGGCCCACGGCCCACTCACCTGAGTAGCATTGTGAGTGCAGATATGCAGATGTTATGTAACATTTTTCCAATCCTGTCATCGCAACTAATGAAAAGATCATCCTTTAAGCAGTTCTTAATTTTTAAGATGAATATTATATATGGCAAGACAGTCAATGGAGCGTGATCATTTGAACAAACTCTCAATCACATTTCAACAGTAGGATCAATGTGAAATTTGGTTGCTATTGCCTAAGTGGTTTCTGAAGAATCATGATTTTATACATGTAAACAGCACAGTGGCAGGGAAATATAATAAACATAAACAAGATGATAGCCATCTTGGATTTCCAATCAGAATGACTTTTAGCTACTGTTGATCTACAAGTCACTTCGATACTTCCAATGAACTTTAAGTCAATTGCCCTTTCGGTTCAGAGGAAAAAGTTCAAAACAGATTTTCAAGATGGCCACCATAGCCGCAATTTGAGATTTCTTATTGCAACCATTTGAGCGTTTCTTGATCTACAAGTCACCCTGATGCTTCCTACCAAGTTTCGAGTCAATAAATGGTCTTTCAGTTCAGAAGAAGTAAAGAAAAATAGATTTTCAAGATGGCCGCCATCTTGGATTTCCAATCGGAAGGATTTTAGCTATTTTTATATCAACATGTCATCCTGATGCTTCCTACCAATTTTCAAATTAACTGGCCCTTTGGTTCAGGAAAATAAGTGAAAGGAAAAGAGTTTCAAGATGGCCGCCATGACAGCCATCTTGGATTTCCTATCCAAACAATTTAAGCTATTTTAGATCTACAAGTCACCTAAATGCTTCCTACCAAGTTTCGAGTCAAATGGCCTTTCAATTCAGGAGAAGAAGCGAAAAATAGATGTTAAAGATGGCTGTCATAGCGGCCATCTTGGATTTCTGATAGGGATGATTTTATCTATTTTTGATCTACAGGTCACCCTGATGCTTCCTACCTAGTTTAAAGCCAATAAGCCTTTTGATTCAGGAGAAGAAGTGAAAAATCTACATTTTCAAAATGGCCACCATGGCAGCCATCTTGGATTTCCAATCAGAACGATTTTAGCCATTTTTAATCTATAAGTCACCTCGATGCTTCCTACCAAGTTTCAAGTCAACTAGCTTTTGGGTTTAGGAGAAGAAGCGAAAAAAAGATTTTCAAGATGGCCACCAGGGTGGCCCTCTTGGACTTCCGATCAGCATGGTTTTAGCTATTTTTGATCTACAAGTCACCCTGATGCTTCCTACCAAGTTTGGAGTCAGTTGGCCTTTCGGCTCAGGAGAAGAAGCGAAAAATAGATTTTCAAGATGGCTGCCAGGAGAAGAAGCGAAAAATAGATTTTCAAGATGGCGGCCATGGCAGCCATCTTGGATTTCCGATCGGCATGATTTTAGCTATTTTTGATGTACAAGTCACCCCGATGCTTCCTACCAAGTATCGAGTCAATTTGCCCAGGGGTGTAGGAGTAGGCTTTTAAATCAATTGTTGACGTCGCATGACGGAGACTGACATTGACTGACCACAATAGTTCACCATGGGCACTTTGCGCTCAGGTGAGCTAACAAGTACAATTTACTACCGAATGTTTTGTCTAAAAATAGCTCAATGGGTGGCAAACAGTTTAGCCCCTGATGTGACACCGCATTTTGTAGCATCTCATGGGGGTTTACAATGTCTGCTCGGGACTGTCTGGCCAAATACATCCAGTAAAGTATGACCAATTTCAATATAATTTTGCAGGAGTGTTACTTTGATGATCCTCTACCAAGATTGTTCAAGCCATTTGGATTCGTCAAAAAACATGGCCGCCAGGGGGCGGGGCTTATTTTCCCTTTATATCTATATAGAAAACTTTAAAAATCTTCTTGTCAGAAACCACTGGACCGATTTCAATATAATTTTGCAGGAATGTTTGTTTGGTGATCCTGTACCAAGATTGTTCAAGCCATCTGGATTCGTCAAAAAACATGGCTGCCAGGGGGCGGAGCTTATTTTTCCTACATGTATATATCTATATGGAAAACTTTTAAAAGCTTCTTGTCAGAAACACTGGGCCGATTTCAATATAATTTTACAGAAACGTTCCTTTAGTAATCCTCTACCAAGATTGTTCAAGCCATTTGGATTCCTCAAAAAACATGGCCACCAGAGGGCGGGGCTTATTTTCCCTATATATCTATACAGAAAAGTTTAAAAATCTTCTTGTCAGTAACCACTGGACCGATTTCAATATAACACGGCAGGAATGTTTCTTTTGTAACTTTCTACCAAGATTGTTCAAGCCGTCATGATACGTCAAAAACCATGGCCGCCAGGAGGGTGGGACTTTTTTTTTTTAACTCACCTGACCTCTGCTCAGGATGAGCTATAGTGATCACTTTTCCTTCGTCCATTAACATTTTCAAATGACTTCTCCTCTGAAGCCGCTGAGCCAATTTTGCTCAGATTTCATGTGGAGCCTCCTTAGGGTGGGGGAACGAAAGATTGCTAAAATGGTCATGGTCCGTTGACCCAAGATGGCCTCCATGCACATATATGGTAAAAACCTTTAAAAATCTTCTCCATGCCTTGGGGCTGAATCTTTGCAAGAATCATCAGGGACAAGAGGTCTACCAAAGTTGTTATAAGATTTGTCGTACGTTGGCATTTGACCTTTTTACGGCAAGGTCAAGTTTGCTTCCCTATGCTTTTGTATGGGAAAAACCTTTAAAAATCTTCTTCTCCAAAACCGAGCATGCCTTGTGGCTGAATCTTTGCACATATCACCGGGAATGGGAGGGCTACCAAAGTTGCTAAAATAATGGTTGTACATTGACATTTGACCTTTTTGCGGTAAGGTCAATTTTGCTTCCTTATGCATTTATATGGGAAAAATGTTCAGAATTTCAAATAACATCTCCTCTGGAGCCTCCTGGCCAAATTTGCTCAAATTTCATAGTGAGCCTCCTTAGGTTTGGGGAACAAAAGATTGCTAAAATGGTCACAGTTTGTTAACCAAGATGGCCGCCATGCCCATATATGGTAAAAACATTTAAAAATCTTCTTCTCCAGAACCGAGGATGCTTTGGGGCTGAATCTTTGCATAATTCATCGGGGACGGAGGGTCTACCAAAGTTGCTAAAATTTGACCTTTTTACGGCAAGGTCGTTTGCTTCCCTATGCATTTATATGGGAAAAAAACATTTAAAAATGTTATTCTCCAAAATCGAGGATGGCATGTGGCTGAATGTTTGCATATTTCATCGGGAACGGGCGGTCTACCAAGGTTGCTAAAATAATTGTCATACATTGACATTTAACCTTTTTAAGGCGAGGTCAAGTTTGCTTCTGTATGCATTTGTATGGGCCCCATACATTTGTATGGAAAAAATGTTGATAATTTCAAATGGCTTTTCCTCTGAAGCCTCCGGGCCAGTGTTGCTTAAATTTCATGCAGAGCACCCTTGGGCAGGAGAATGAAAGATTGCTAAAATGGGCATGGTCCATTGATCAAAATGGCTGCCATGCCCATATAATGGTAAAAAAAAATTTACAAAAATCTTCTTCTCCATAACCAAATAAGCCCTGGGCCCTTATCTTTGCACAAATTATGGGGGACAGGAGAGCTACCAAAATTGCTAAAATGATGGTTCTATGTTGACGTTTGACCTTTTTACCTCCAAGGTCAAATTTGCTTCCCCATGCATTTGTATGGGCCATATACATTTATATTGAAAGTATTCAAGTGAATTGTAGATCAACAGTAGTTAAAATTGTTCTGATTGGAAATCTTAGATGGCCATCATCTTGTTTATATTTATTATATTTCTCTGCCACTGTGCTGTTTACATGTATAAAATCATGATTCTTCAGAATCCACTTAGCCAATTTCCACCAAATTTCACATTGATCCTACTGTTGAAATGTGATTGATGGTTTATTCAAATGATCATGCTCCATTGACTGTCAGGCCCATATATTCTTCTTCAAAACTAAGAACTGCTCAAATGATGATCTTTTCATTAGTTGCGATGATAGGATTGGAAAAATGTTGCATAACATCTGCATGTCTGCAGTGACTCAGGTGAGCGAGCCGTGGCCCGTGGGCCTCTTGTTTCCCTATATATCTATATAGAAAACTTTAAAAATCTTGATGTTAGAAAGCACTGGACCGATTTCTATATAACTAGGCAAAAATGTTTCCTTGGTGATCCTCTACCAAGATTGTCCAAGCCGTCATGATTTGTCAAAAAACATAGCAGCTAGGGGGCGGGGCTTATTTTCCCTATATATATAGAAAACTTTAAAAATCTTCTTGTCAGAAACCACTGGACCGATTTCATTAATACTTGGCAGAAATCTTTCCTTTTGACCCTTAACCAAGATTGTTCAAGTTATCATGATTTGTCAAAAAAACATTGCCGCCGGGTGGTGGGTGGGGAGGGAGGCTTAATTTCCCTATATATCTATATAGAAAAGTTTTAAAATCTTCTTGTCAGAAACCAATGGACCAATTTCAATATAGCTTGGCAGGAATGTTGCTTTGGTGACCTGCTACCAAGATTGTTCAAGCAGTCATGATTCGTCTAAAAAAAATTCTGCCAGGGGGTGAGGCTTATTTTCCCTATATATCTCTATAGAAAACTTTAAAATTCTTGTCAGAAACCACTGGACCGATTTCATTATAACTTGGTAGGAATCTTTCCTTGTTGACCCTCTACCAAGATTGTTCAAGTTATCATGATTCGTCAAAAAACAATGGCCGCCACTGGGAGGGGCTTATTTTCCAAATATATCTATATAGAAAAGTTTAAAAATCTTCTTCTCAGAAACCAATGGACCGATTTCAATATAACTTGGCAGGAATGTTTCTTTGGTGACCCTCTACCAAGATTGTTCAAGCCGTTATGATTCATCAAAAAACATGGCGGCTAGGGGGCGGAGCATATTTTCCCTATATAGAAAACTTTAAAAATCTTCTCGTAAGAAACCGTTGGATTGAGTTCAATGTAACTTGACAGGAATGTGCTTTGGTGACCTTCTTCTAAGATTGTGCCCTCATGATACGTCAAAAAACATGGCCTTCATGGGGCGGGGCTTATTTTCTGTATATATCTGTATAGAAAACTTTAAAATTCATCTTGTCAGAAACCACCTGACTGATTTTAATATTACTTGCCAGGAATGTTGCTTTGGTGACCCCCTATCAAGATTGTTCAAGCAATCATGATTCGTCAAAAAACATGGTTGCTAGGGGTGGGGCTTATTTTCCCTATATATCTAAATAGAAAACTTTAAAAATCTTCTTGTCAGAAACCACTGAACCGATTTCAATATAACTTGGCAGGATTTTTCCTTTGGTGACCCTCTACCAAGTTTGTTCAAGCTGTCATGATTTGTCAAAAAACATGGCCGTTAGGGGGTGGGGCTTAATTTCCCTATATATCTATATAAGACATTTTAAAAATCTATTTGTCAGAAACCACTGGACCAATTTCAATATAACAGCAGAATTGTTCCTTTGGTGATCCTCTTTCACTATTCAGTTCAAGCCATCATGATGGATGAAAAAAACATGGCCACTGGGGTGCAGGGTTATAAAATTTACACAAAAATTTTAGAGCAGTAAACTTGGCTGAAACTTCAACAGTAAGTATGCAAAGCTGTTTGCTCAGGTGAGCGATATAGGACCATCATGGTCCTCTTGCTTTTTTTTTTCCCCCATTGGACCTAGCATGCCAGTTATGCCTGTTTTTGAATCTATTCTGTTCTAAAAATTCCCCCCCCCCCTCCCCACACACACACCCTTGGATGGGGACGCCAGTGCTGATAAGATCTGCACCAAAAGCAATATACCCCCTCCCGCTTGAGCTAGGATTCTGATATTTATGTCTCCTCCCTTTAGGGTAGGGAGATGTGTATTGTTTTTTCCCTCGGGCGTCTGTCACAAAATCTTGTCCACTCTGTAACTTGAAAATGGTTCAAGCTGTCTCCACATAACTTCATATAAATATCAATCAACATTATCTTACATGCAGAGCACAAGAACCATACGTCTTGCATTTATACTTTTTGAGTTATTTCACTTGGAACTTTATGCGTCACAAAATCGTGTCCGCTCTGTAACTTGAAACCTGTTCAAGATATCTTCAAGAAAGGTCATGTAAATATCAATCAGCATTAGACAACATGCAGCACGCAAGAACCATAACTCTTGCATTTATACTTTTTTGAATTATTATACACCTGTTTGAAAAACGGGACATATTATTTTACGGGGTATGACGTCCGTCAGAAAACTTTTTCGTTTCCGGCTAACGCCTCCTACAGTTTACATCCGATTAAAATGAAACTTGGTATATAGCTAGACCATGATGTGAAGCAGCACATATTGTTTTTGGGCTACAGACCACCAATTATTAGCAGAGCTATGCCCCTTCGAAAATTTCAGAAAACATTTCGTCTCTGGTTAACTCCTACACTTTACATCTGATCAAGCTGAAACTTCATTTATAGTTAGACCATGATGTGGAACAGTGCATATTGTTTTGAGGTTACAGTCCACTTAATATCAGCAGAGTTATAGCCCTTTGAAAATTCCTTTAAACTTTTCGTTTCCGGATAACTGCTCCTACAATTTACATCTGATCAAGCTGAAACTTCATTTATAGTTAGACCAAGATGTGGGGGCAGTGCATATTGTTTCTAGGTCACAGTCCACCAAATATTAGCAGAGTTATGTCCCTTTTAAAATTTCATTAAACTTTTCGTTTCCGGCTAACTCCTCCTACAATTTACATCCGATCAAGCCGAAACTTCATTTATAGCTAGACCATGATGTGGAGCAGCACATATTGTTTCAAGGTTACAGTCCACTAAATATTAGCAGAGTTAAGCCCCATTGAAAATTTCTTTAAACTTCTAGTTTCTGGTTAAC
Source organism: Anodontia alba (assembly GCA_964016985.1). NCBI lineage: Eukaryota > Metazoa > Mollusca > Bivalvia > Lucinida > Lucinidae > Anodontia > Anodontia alba. The sequence continues at coordinate 72,876,637 of OZ024832.1, forward strand.
TCCTCCTACAATTTATATCCGATCAAGCTGAAACTTCATTTATGCTATAGTTAGACCAAGATGTAGAGAAGGGCGTATTGTTTTGAGGTTACAGCCCACCAAATATTAGCTGAGTTATGCCTAGTGGTGGGACGATTCATCGATGCATTTGTGCATCCCGATACGCTTCATGTATCGATACACATGATGGAGTATCGATATGATGAACGCTTCTATTCAGATTCGCTTATTTGTGTTCGTTACATTCTTTAATCCGGTCTACAAAGTGACATTTTCAGAGCGCGATTTTGATTGGATGACGCTTGACTGATAGCCAATTGCATTTTGCTTTACTCTCATTATGATGGCAGACGAAACTGTGGTTGGAATTTATTCGCCGCCCAGCGGTAAAAATACTAGTTCTGTATGGGAATGTTTCGGCCATCCTTTGCCTACTTTTGAAGTTAGCCATTTTTAGTGTTTCAGTATTATGGACAATGCATGTTTAAGGGAAACCATATAGTTGGGGTCATAGTGTTGTTCAAACACATGTTCTAGTTCATTATAATCTCAACACAAAAACATGTTGGAACTTATTAGAAGGTCATTCATTGGTAGGGCTCTTTTAATGAATATCCACAACATATATTCCTTAAGAAAAATGCCAGTAATTTTTATTCAAAAAGTGTGTTATCTAACTGATAATACAGGTAAATAATAACGTTACTTTACGCATGTTAAAGTTAAATAAATGTGTAGTTAAAAGAGATTCAGAACCACCACAGAGTAATGTACATCCAGTATAGCAACTGTAGTTACTCTGAATTGTTCAGAAGGTGGTGTCGCGAAAAAAGGCATTAACTTAATTACATAGCCTGGAAACCCGTAACTCCGTTCACCTAAGGTTGAGCAATCCTGCTATCATTTTTTATTGCAAGAACGGTTTTATGTGCATATGTTTTATATATTTGACTAAATACCTATAAGAATCCAAAGATTAAAGGAAATAAATATCACATCTTTAAATTCTACACTCTTCAGAATATGAAGGGGGTGTTTAGGGCATGATCTCATAACTCCATTCACTCAAATTTCTTTGTTTATCACAGGCAACCAGATTCATACTATGCATATTTTATATGATGAACATTTAATATAGACTATAACTGTTCTAAAATTGTTGATACTATTTGTATTCATTCATATGCTTGTCACTGGTTAGTGATTGTTTGGGGGTACCCCCTAAATATTTAGCATTTTGTGATAAATTTCGATTTGTATGCATAAAATCGTAAGCGATAATTGATTTTCTTCAAAATCAGCTATAGTTTTAGTTATTCCTTGTTAATTTTAATGTGGCATAAATTTAAGAAAGATTTGTTTTCATATTTAATTGTAAGCAGAAGGTGAACGGAGTTATGGGGGTGAACGGAATTATGAGAACATGCCATAATTAGATTTATATGATTTGATGGATTTTGCTCTATATCCATAATTTCACACTTTCTTACAACCAGTGGCTTCATCCAATATTAAATTTACATTCAGAGACAAGGCTTTGTGAGAAAATTTACTATTCCTTGAAAAACAACCAACATGAACACTTTGTACTACATGCTTTCACTATCAATTTAATTTCTCAAAATCAGTCAGATGGAAATGCATTCTACTTCTTTTAATGTATAAATAAGAATGGGTCTTTACTGAGGCATCTGTGTAAAACAGATATACATAAATAATCTAACCATGTACTGAAAAACTAAATACAATTATTTCTCTTCTGTTTTGTTTCTTTCTTCACAAAAAAAAATCCATTTTATTATCTGCATATATAAGCCAATGCAGTGATTGGAGTAATGAACCTCTTTATTTTCCAATGAAGTTTACCACCTGATTATTCCAAATGAGTGTATCTCCAGCAGCAATTTCCAATTTCTAGAATTATCAAAGTTCAAGTCTAGATATGCTCCAGTTCATACATATTCAACACCTGATGTAGCTCCACGATTATTCTGGTGCAATTTTATAAATTTATCTTTATCAACTTATTATGAAGACGAGCAGATTAAATAAATTTGAAATGGCTATGTTCAATCCAGATTAGCTTTAATAACTGATTGTCATTTGATAGTGCTTCACCTAAGCATCAACAGATTAGCCCGACCAGCTATGCCTACCCTTTTCTGTTTTCAAGAGATTTTCCGATGTCCACAAAAGAAGGGTCATAACGTATAAATGGGCCAGCAGTCGTCAGACAACTCCGTGTCACTGAGGTGTGAATAAAGTAATTTCATGTAGGAGGAATGAATTAAATGCCTGATGTCTTGCTATATTCAATATCGAATAAGTAGATTCTGATACTTTCTTTTCGTTCAGCTTCCGTTGCTAAGCACAACATCAAAGATGGCGTGGGGTGATTGACAAAGGTAGCGCGTCTATTACTACACCGAATTTTGAAGTCTATGTTTCAAATTGCACTATCTAAATCGATTTCAGTTACAGTTATGTTAGCGAAATAGAAAAGCTATAAAAAATTCCCCTGCTTCACATTCAGTTCGCCGTAATAGTGCCGCATTGCGTCTGATTAAGAAGTAGTGCGCGTATGAATATAGCGGTGATGAAAATCCGCTTGTGACGTAGTAAAAAACCCCATGCGATTGCATAGAGCCTGCTAGCTGTCGCTAGCAGACTCAAAAAGAGTAAATATTAACCGGGCAACAGGACAAGGATTCTTACCACCTATACGTACGAATATTCGAACAAAGACGCGGGTACATGTAATCAAGCGAATCTCGTCTCTCTTCTCAAGCAGATTCTATAACCCGGGCCATTATAGACAGAATACACTCTTCCCACACCATTATGAAAACGCGCCTTTTCAAATGTATTGAAAATTTCACCTCGAAAATTGAAAATTTTCAGATAAAAACCTCTGATATTTTTTATATTTCTGCTCAAAACATAGATTGTGGTACTCGTTAGAACCGCCTCTGCAGATTGTGGTACTCGTAAGAACCGCCTCTGCGAGGCGGTTCTAACGAGTACCCACAATCTATGTTTTGAGCAGAAATAAGAAAAATAGTGTATACCACTGTAAATCCCAGTTTTACTATATAAAAGTGAGATTTAAGGAGGTCAAAATTATATAGGCATATTTTCGTGATGATATATATTGAAAGAGTCGAACTTTGATTTTAGATCTGTCAGGCTATGTAGTTTAGATATTCCTAGAGAAAAATAACTAAACCATTTTTAAACATTGGAGACCCTGATTAGACAACGCATTCTTCGGCGTCTGATCTGGGTTTTCACTGTTTAACAAATACCAGTTTGGGGCTCTCAAGACTGAAATGAGCTTATAATCGGCTTCTTACATGTATAAATAAACAACGGAGATCAGACTGCACATATGCACAGGTTGATCTGGGTCTTCGTCACAATAACATTCGATATGTTCCATTTTAACGTTGAGTTACCCAGTTGTAAGTCTAATACGAAGTAACATAATCGATGATGGGATTCTGTAAACATTAATTTTTACCTGTTATGATATGAGTCATAAGATAAAAAAAAAAATACCATTTTAACCCTATGTGCTTCAGCAAACTGCGTAGACCCGGATCAGACGCCGCGTTCTACAGAACGCGGCGTCTGATCAGGGTTTACTCTGTTTACCACTTCTTCAGTAGTTTTTAGACATATCTATACAGCGAGTAAAAGCAATTTGCTGAAACTTTAGGACAAGTATGGCAAAGAGATAAGGTGTTCCAATATTTTGGATATATGTGGTAATATTTATGCGATAAACGAAGGACCAGACCAGCAGGCACTTCCGCACGGTCTGGTTCCAATATCTGTCGCATTGTTTGCGTGTGGACAAAGAAGGACTTGTCCGTAGGTTCTGTGTACATGTTTGTGCGCAGACTGATCATAAACGTTTCTGTTCAAACAGGATATCATAAATCGTCCAGTCTGTTTTTCCCATTGTCACACATTTTCCAACTAAAGTATTTATAGTATGCGGCTGTAAATAGAATCCCCCACTTTTAATTTCCGTTAACTCCAGCTCCGGGATTTTGTTTACATCGATTTTGTTTCTTACAAGCTATTTTTAACTCGGGTGTTTACCCTATAAAAGAGACGAAATCTGCAGCCACCCATTATTTCTCCAAATGAAACACAGCATAGCATTCAACTTGGAATTGAGACACTTTGCATTTCATGTAAACTACTTTGATATATACATAATTGATGTTGCAGGTAATTTAACATATAAATCTCTCTCTCTCTCTCTCTCTCTCTCTCTCTCTCTCAGGTAATTTTACATATAAATCTCTCTCTCTCTCTCTCTCTCTCTCTCTCTCTCTCTCAGGTAATTTTACATATAATTCTCTCTCTGTTTCTCTCTGGCTCGCTCTAATTTACGATAGATCCTTATTAAATTTTGAATCTTTAACAGCCTTATTGTATTTTTTCAGCGATAAATGGATAGTAAGACAAAACATATATTTCAGACAAGAAACGAATTAGTGGTGAACTGAGGGTTTGTCTGATTTCTGAATAAATAGAACACTTCTCTTTTTTTATGTTAAAAACTCAGACATATTTTATAAAACTTTTTTGTTATTACACTGGCTGCTGACAGGAACTTAGCCTCGTCATGCGCAAGCACATTAGAGATTCTAAAGTTGAAAATTTAAACCTGCTGACTGTAAAAAAAAGCAGACACTATTTAAAATACATTTTCTGATTTTTTTTTTCACAGAAAACAAGTGTAACATTTCAGCCAAATAAGGCTTGACATTTTATTCCAATTCAGAAAATAAAGCTTGCTATTTCATTCAAATTTTCTCCAAAAAGTCACGGAAAATAATACCTGACGTTTCATTAAAGTGTGGGTACTCGTTAAAACCGCCTCGTCGAGGCGGTTCTAACGAATACCCACAATCTATGTTTTGAGCAGAAAATAAGAAAAATATCAGAATAAAAAATCTGAAAATTTTCATTTTTTTTGGTGGTAAAATTTCATTATATTTGAATAGGCATGTTTTCGAAATGAAAGATCCAAAACCCACTGAAATTCTACATTACGAAAACACGCCTATTCAAATATATTGAGAATTTCACCACCAAAAAATGAAAACATTCAGATGAAAACTTTGGTAGTTTTCAGATTTCTGCTCAAAACACAGATTGTGGGTACCTGTTAGAACCGCCTCGTTTTTGAGCAGAAAATAAGAAAATTAATGTTTACCCGTGTAAACACAAGTTTTACTGTATAAAAGTGGGCGCGCGCGCGTGTGTGTGTGTGTGCTTCTTTGGTAAATTGTTGTTGTTTTTTGTTTTGTTGTTCTTCTTCTTTTTTGACTTGAACAAAAATGACCTGACTTAATATTTGAAATTAAACATTTATATGTTACGTCGACAGAAAAGAAATTTTGTATTCATTACTTTACTAGATTCATTGTCAAAAGAGATGAAAAAACATATGCACCTGTTTATGTTTTCCTACAGTTACAATTGTAACTTCTTGACCTGACTTGGGTAATCTTGTATCACTACGCTAACGCTGGGGACCTGTTAAGAAGGTCTATTTGGTGATAATTCTGGGATAATTTTCTCCAGTTCTCAATAAAAAGCATATGCTGTGTGTATTCATTAGAAGCGACTCAGCGAGGCGCTTCTAATGAGTACCCTCAACATACGTTTTAGGGAGAAATAACAAAAATATCTTAGAAATATCGCTAAAGTACTCCTCCTTAACAAGTCCTCTGCTATCGTATACAAATTATGAGAAAAAATAAGATCTTGTAACTATAAATAAAATAGGATGGTTTTACCATAACATAATATTGAGAATTCATTGACATTGATATGTTTTTATTTACTTATTTTAGTATTTTTATTAGAACGCACCTAAATTCGAATTGAAAAATAGCGAAACGGTGAAAATTATTTTGTGATTTATGTGATGCGCAAAGCAGTGAATAAGATTTTAACCCTTAAGCGCCAAGCCAAATTTGTAGCAGACGACATTCTAAAATTTTTATTTTTTACTTCTCAGAGAAAACAAGTCTTGTTATTTAATGTGAATCGTCTTGGCAGACGATTCACATGAAATACGAGTATCAAGACTTGATTTCTTCTGAAAATAAAAAAAACAAAACAAAAAAAAAAACAACAAAAACAAAAAAATCAAAATTGTCGCCTGTTTTTTGTTTGTGATTGGCGCTTTAAGTGTTAACGATTATGCGGACAACGAAGGCTAAGATCTGCTGTGCATTCGTGCATTCTAATCAGGGCATCCGATGCTCACTATCAATAATCTACGGGTAGTATAAAATATCAACGAACGAAACGAAAGGTGTCCTTGAGGCATTTGGCATGAAGGCATTTTTTGTTAGTTACGCATAATACGAAATTGTTGTTGTTGTTTTGCTACTCATCCCGAAAATTAATAAGTTCATTACCTTTGATTTAAATAAATAATTAACTAAATAAATGAATGAATAAATAAATAAATAAACGAACAAATAAATAAATAAATAAGTAAACTAGAGGCCCAAATGGGCCAGAAATCGCTCACCTGGATTAGGCTGCTTATGATATGTTGCATTGTGCCATACTGGCCATCTTGGCTATCAGCTCAGGGCCAGTTGTTCAAAGCATCGTTAGCTTAACGACCTCGTTAAGGGTCATTTCGTTAACTGTTTTAGCGGATTCAATACACAATATTTTGATATTTTTTGCTGAAAAAATGTGAGTAGCTTTTGCACTGCAAAAGCTACTCACATTTTTCAGCAAAAAATTTCAGCATATTTGCGTATCACTCGATGTAAAATTTAACGAATCGTTAACTAACGACGTCGTTAGCTTTGAACAACTGGGCCCAGATTACCTTTAGCAATTCTTAATCTGCCTGTTGCCTTGATATGATCGGAAAAGAACGATTTTAGCAATTGTGAATCAACACATCACCCAAATGCCTCCCATCAAGGTTCAGCTGAATACCACTTATGGTTTGGGCGATGTCGCTTGAAGAATTTCATGATGGCTGCCATGGCGGCCATCTTGGATAACGGAACGAAACGATTTTAGCAATTCCGAATCTCCATGGCGCGTTCTGTGGCGTCTGATCTAGGTTTACACTGTTTGCTAATGTTCCTTTTGGAAGGCACATTACTGATGTATTACGAAGACCCTTTTCTGCATTCCTCCTCAGAAAAATACGAGAAAGCATGACTGAGAAACCTTGTCAAAACTTTCTCCGGTTTTATGATATCGACTTACCCCGTTTCTGTTCAGTAATAATAATAATAATAATAATAAGAGTAATAATAATAATAAAAATATTAATAATCATAACGCGAATAGGAGGATTTAAAAAAAAAATGTCGCCAGCAGCTCTCCACCCCCTTACTAAAAAGCCCAGTTGTTTCATTATCAAAAGTATCGTCTTGCGAAGGCGTCCGATTTTTTTTTTTTTTTTCAATAAAATTTTATCAATACTTGAAAGGACTTCCAAACAAGTTATTTTAAATATTTCAGTGCAGCGCG